>JAQFYH010000504.1:0-12365 GCA_034694405.1 Scolopendrellopsis subnuda
CAAGTAAGAACCTAGGAGCCTCGTTTTCGAGTTTCGGCGCGTGATCACAGCTTTTCTCGCGTCGCATCCCATCCTGTTTGTACAATATATAAATCCTTGATTTCACTGTATTAATATTAAACCTGCAGTTCTTCGCAAATCAATATTCCGGAATTACAATAGACGTTTTAAAATAAAACAGATAGTTTTAAAACGTTTAATTATGCATTATGTGAAGCCACGAAACGGCAAGATCGACGTCGAAATATATTCATGAATCATTAATTAGCCTGTAAAAACCCACAGCCGTATTAATATCCGCGACGAATTTATACTGTTCAAGCGATGTGGCAGTAATTATTAATTACTAATTATAAAGACAAGATGATAATAAGAAAGAGACTCCGCCTCCGGTTTTTGCTTGTCTAAAAATTACGTCGTATTAAATTCATCAAAAGAGACCTGCAATTACGAGGTTTAATTTACACAAGTAAAAGTTGCGATCCATCACACCTTCAAACACTGTGTTACAAAAGAGTAAAAAAAAAATTCTGCTACCATAATGAATCATAAAATAGAGAATTAACAATATTTTTAATGGTCGTTACAAATAATTGAACGAATGTAATTATTATTATTATTGATGCCACATAAACGTCAGTAAAATAAAGGGGAAAAGCTGCTCTAAAAGAAGTCTTTACGCATTATTGATAATGCACAATCAATAAGACGACTTACACAGAGGAGACCGAGGGGAAAGGTGAATAATAGTTAGACATTATCACATGAACCATAAACAATTAAACAGGCCCCTGTTTCTACTGTAAAGTAGTTGTCGTATAATAACGCATGTCAATCACTGCTAATAATATGCATGGAATCACAAAAATGTTCGCTATAATCCCAACACGAGTTCCACTCTCGGCAATTCTACCTCTATAATAGTATAAACCTTCAAAACACGCAGATTCCATTTGGCCAACAGATTCACGTCCGAGGCTGCGAGCTCTCAGTAATACACGGCACGTGGCGCAAATAGCTAGAGTACTTAGCGTGGTCATCTTGTAACCCTCACATCGTAGATTACATCACAGGAACAATGTTGATCTGATTCATTTCTAAAGGAAGGTCAGCCATTATGCAAACTTCGCTCAGTGAAGTGAATCTCTCGGCCAATAAAAATATGCACAGATTTTACTCATCAACAATGGGTGGTTTCAACGCAGAAATTTCTACACATTAATCTTTGCGCTCAATTCGGTACCAGAAAAGTTTTTTTTAACACATTTTGATAAATTAGCTTCATTAATTATTGCCCAATAAATTTACCCAAAAAAAGAGATAACAATAGCCCGCAACTGACACTATAGTTACGCGAATAATAAATAGACTTTTGCACATTCCCCCTTGGCAAAGAATTTCTCCAACTCTCTGCCGTGTTTTCTTCTTCTTCTTCTTTTTTAGTTCTGAAAGAACTAACTACATAGAGAGTCAATAATGATAAAAGAGTCATCCATCATCGGTAATATTATTATTAAGATGTTTTCTGGTCTTATTTTGGCAACTAAGAAGAAGAAGAAAGGGAGGTGAGGGGGCGGCTTTTAAAAACGGGAAAAAGGAAGTTAATCGCCTTACACGTTCAATTTCTTCGATTTTTATTCCCAATAGAAAACTTTATAAATACATCAAGTAGGCTATACGTAGAAAGAGTACGTACATTCAGGTTGTGCGTGTGATTGATGTAGCTTAAAACTCAATCAGAAAAACACAATTATTTTGTTTTCGGCTTATACCGTAAAACTGAAAAGAGCCCTACAAAAAACTCGTCTCGCGTCCGGAAGTCGGGAGATTCAGCTTTTCTGCATTTCTGCGCTTTACACCCAACACATTATAAGAAGAACTAAAGTAGTTTTTAAAATTTTAGTCAGTAAGGTCAATTCATCATGCGAGTAACTCATGGTAAAATAAATGGAGCCACAAATATTACAGATGAACTTGATACACCGATTAGCTGAGGTATTCTATCAGCATTGTTGTTACATCTATGGTATACACGACTATAAATTGTCGGAAAAATCTTGAATCATCCTGTATTAAGTTAAACAATAACAAAGGTGGAATGAAAAGGATTACACTTTCCTCCGACTGTTTTGCATTGGTTTACTAAGACAGAAAAAAAATCGCGTTTTAAAAGTCTGAAGTTTTCAGATTGGCGGGGGAGATTGCAAACAAAGTACTGCTGGGGAAGGTTTATACTGCGTGTATAGGAAAAATATTGTGAAGTCTTGAGGCTGTTTCTTCTTCATTCTTTGTATTCAGAATGAATATAAAGTAACACTGTTTCCACACAAAGGAAACCGTGGCGCAACAACAACAAAAATAAATTTATCAATGTTCGTAGCGCATTGATGTCGTGAACGAAATGCTAAAACCTTTCTTTTAAGACGTTATTTCGAGAAGGAGCCAGCAGCTGACAATAATAATTTATTATTCTTTGTGCAAGAGGATTTCTATTTACTGCGCGTGTGTATATACTAATTGCGTGTTTCCGAATTATCCGAACACCCAGCTATAGACGAACACGAAGATTAATCGTCCCTCACATTTACCAATTAGGTTCCAACTGATCTCTAGTTTTGCATCAGGACTTCCAACTCAAAGACATGGCTTACACACGATTCTAATTCCAGCGTATACCGAAGACGAAACGACAGTTAACAAACTGCATTTCGAAATACCCTCTGAACTAAAATTTCGGAAGGCGACAGTCCCATCAATTTGGGAGATACAGAACAGGAATAAACAGACAACTCATAGAGTATAATCTTCTTTCAGCAAAACGCTAGCGCTGCAACAGTAATATAAAGGAATAAAACCTTTTATTCTAGCTACCAAGAAGGAAAGGTTTTATTCCTTTGCTGTTGCAACGCTAGCGTTTTGCTGAAAGAAGATATACGCGGATACTGTTAGGCTGAAAAATACCTCTTGATAAAATCTATGTAGGTAAAACACACTTACGAATGAACCTGGATATCCTAAACATAATGCTGAAGGTTTCCATCAGAAAGAAAGAAAGAAAAAGTAGGCTAATTAGCAACTAACAATTAGATTATATCGGGTTGTGCCGCATTATTTCTTCGCCATTTTCGTCCAAAAAAAAACCCTCTAATCCGAACGAAAATCCCTCGGTCGACGATTTTAATTTAATTACGTAACAACCTTTACAGGATGAACCTTCTAATTACGCTATCTTTTCGCGAAATCAATCTCGTCGCGCAGCGTATCAAATAACGATGATTAAACAGCACACCTCCTATCGTTTGAGAATTTATTCTGCGCTGCGCAAATACAAGTTCATTTATTTAAAAGCACGGGATTATACTCAACGTAATAATATTATAACGAAAATTTCAGGAAGAAGGTATATCAGCTCGGCAAAAGGATTATCGGAATGAAAGAGAAATGTTACTAATTCTCCCGGCGGGACCGCGTTAATCCGATGTACGAGCAAAATATTTGAATTAAAGTATAATTAAAAGTGAAACGTAAGCCGAGATCTGGGATTTATAATAATAGGCTAATTAGTAAATAAATCAGGTATCCATTTATTTTGTTGTATAGGGCATATGGATGCGTGGTATTGTCATGACTACCTTCTCGGCCTATTTGGTTAGGGCTGTTTTACTCGACTGTATTCCAATACATTGCGGAATTCTGCCCAAATGGGTTGGCTCCATCTACGCTTCAGAATTCTCGGCATTCTGCTTGTTTAAATAATCGTATAACTATATGGGAATCAAAGTGCATAAACAGCCCTTTTGCCACTGGTACGCCCAATTTCTGTCCATTTTCCACTATAAAACCTACAGACTTCCATTTCAAAATAGAAATAGGACATTTGCAACTGCGACAAATTAACCAGCTAAATTAGAATAGATATTTAAAAAAAAATCCTTCAACACCCGTTATTCGTAATTTGACAATTTTTATTCAAACGGCTCTTGCATAATATTGACGCAAAAGGAAGATGCGCGACGCCAAGAGATAATTAACGTCGTACCAGCAATTTTACTTTAATTTCAAATTTATGCTCGCAGGTTAAATGAAGTTGACCTTGCCCGGGTTTCTTTTTATCGTGCTCGCGCATACGAACTATACCAATTTCAACTCAAATTGCGTTATTTCCGTTCCAAAATGCGACTAGCAACACGCTGCCAAATGACCAAAAATGTTATTCCAGGGAAATTTATAAGTTCAAGAAGAAGACTCTCCCGACAACGACACATGGATTTCGTTTATGATTAGCTTTGCAAGTTTGCAACTACGCCCTGCTATCCGCTCTCCGCAGGTCTTTGGAAAAGGTACACCAATAAAGGAAATAGTCAACTTTGAAAAGATGCAACTTGACTATCAGCTGATCAATGCTTCTTTAAAAAGTGTTCTTTCTAACTTCTCTGAACTTACCAAAATTCACACAGTTCACTTCACTTAGCTTTAATTCAAAATTTCGTTTTCCTTTTCTACTCAATAGATGTGATTCATTCGCGCTACGTTGCGCAGCATCCGATTCAGCCAGTGCATTTCCATTTCGTTCAATCTATTTTGTGTGTGTGTAAGTTTGGAGGATGCTTTTTAAATTTAATTTCACCAAAACCCGTACGTGCATGCAGCTCGCATCTACGTATTTAGAAAATCCCCGGTACGATATACTCGTTAATTTCGGCCTTCGCCAGCACAACAGCCATCAAAAGCGCTCGTAAAAATCATAATTTATATTCTCAATAATTATCGCATTATTATTATTATTATAGGCTTATAGCCATTAAAAATATTGTTATTAATTATTATTATTTAACTTTTTACGAACTGACGAGAAGACACACAGAAAAAGGATGAATTTTCCTAAAACGCTAATTATATGACCCTCACCCCCGCGCGCAGTCTGGTTGAGTGCAGCGAACCGAGCGTCGGAACATCCAGTAAAAAAATTAGGGATGGGTAATTTACCGTTATAATTTACCGGTTAATTAACCGAAACATAATTTACCGGTAAATTACCCAACTATAGAGATGGGTAATTTACCGTTTTGGTAAATTATTTTGGTGAATTATGGGCATAATTTACCGGTTACCCATCCCTACCAGAAAATACATTTGATTCTATCGCAGCTGGGAGAAATATCCGTTCTTGGCCTCATCAATGGACTCGCTACCCATTGGGGTGACCACGGAGGGTGGCTATAGGTTATCTCATTTGACAATTCTACACGACAGAATAAAGCTGTGGTGTTTTTGCACCAACTTTTTGGATTTTTCTATTAGTACTAAAAACAAATTACCTGATATTTTTCTTGAAGTTTTTCTTAATCTTCTCGTGTTCCTTGCGACCGGCTTGTCCAAACAGTTTTTCATATTCTTCGATGAGTTTGACGTACACCGTCGGAACTCCCATAAAAACGTTGACTTTCTCATCTTCGCTATTGGGGTAGATCAGGTGCTTCCAAACCTAACGATACATTTAAAAAAAATAAAATAATAAATTTTTGCGATAGAATCTCGTAAAATTTTTCCCGAAATTTAAATTCGTGAAAAGAATAATATTCTTGACGTGATTAAAATCGAATTTGTGATGTTTCGGCAGAAGTTCACTTTATCGGAACAACACCATTCTGTTCTGCGGGGAAAAAAGGTTCCATTTTACATTATTATTTTCAAATTTCCTTTTTTACTAATTATTATCTTTAAAATTAGTACGGTATATTTTTAGGGAATGTCAGGTTTTTAACTCTGGCCTGAAGGGCCGATAACTCCTATATAATTGCTCGGGAAAGGTGCTGCGTAGAATACTGCGTTGTGCGGGAATCCCGTTGTTCCGATAAAGTGAACTTCTACCGATGTTTCTATTCTTATTGTCAGAAAAAAATTATGTCATTTTCATGTGCAAGCTTCCTACCCTAGTTTTTAACTCCAGTTGTAATATGCCCCTTACAATACTCAGGCGCTGCCCACTGGACGTTGCCCCCCTCCAGGGGGAGGGCAACTTCCCGGGGGAGGGGAGCAATGGCTGTTTTTTTCTCCTTTTCCCGGGAAAGTGACCCCATGTGGCGGCGCATATTATTTCTTACCCTAGCAGGATCAAATTTGGGCAGCATGACGCATCTGGCCCCCATGAAGAGCGGACTCAGCAGCAAATAGACGATGCCGTGCACGTGATGTAGCGGCAGGACGTGCAGGATCTTATCGTCGCGGGTCCAATTCCAAGCCTGCGTTATGCAACTCAGTTGCGCGTGCAGGTTGGCGTGGGTTATCACCACCCCCTTCGGAGGCCCCGTCGTCCCGCTGGTGTACAGAAACATGGCGTCCGCGTCCTTGTAAAATTGGTCCTCCCGTTTAATGACTTCCGATTTTCCTTTGCTCACAGCTTTCGCGTCCAACACCATGAACTTCCCCGTCTTCCTCTTCTCCATGATGGGCCTAATTTTCTCCGTGAATTCGGGGGTGGAGAGAACCAGCGCGCAATCGGCGTCGTTCACGTAGTATTCGAGTTGCGGGGTGGGGTGCATTTTGCCCAGGGGCACCGCGATGTGCCCTAGGAGCCAACAGGCCCACTGGGCCACCACGTAATGGAAATCGTTGGGACAGAGGAACGCGATTCTCTGCTGTTCCTGGTTGCCGAGTTGCTGGCGAATTTGGGAGGCCAGATTCCGGCTCCTCTGCAACAGATCGTTGTAAGTGAATCGCCCATTCTGGTCGATGAGGGCGATTCGGTCCAAGTGTTCTTCGGCTTTTATGCAAACGGGAACGCAGCTGCTGGAAATGTTTCGTAAATTCCTGAATGGTGCTCTCGAGGTCCAAAGTTTGGTCGCAACTGTCTTGGAATAAATGGCCCGTGTTAAGAACGTTGCCATTTTCGTCTGAAAAATTCCAATTTGAAAATTAATTTTTTACAGCTAGATGGACTCTTCGTAACATTTTAAATCAAAGATAAAAGTAATGGGGGAAATTAATTACCTCCAGTACCGGCACCGAGCCTTTGCACAACTTAGGGCTTGCGAATTGAGAAATAAATTAAACTAGAGCGTTCCGATGCCTTTGTTATAAGGTGCTGCCGTGCTGACACCTTCTTCTAACTAGAAAAATATAAAAACAACATTGAATTAGATCAGAACAGCTTTCAATCAATATTGTGTATTTGTACGATACTGTATCTATGTTATTACATATTTTCTTGCTTTATCAGCAGTATTTATATTATATCAACAGTGATAACAGTGATAAGGCTATGCTCTATCAAAATAACTCCCATCATATTGTGTGTAGGGTATCTAGGAAGACCTGATCCACGCAAACGTCACAACCCCGAGGCGCAGCTGATCTGAGCTGATAACACAGGTGAAAACAAGGCGAGGAAATCAGCTGATTGATGTTTTCACCCATTTCCCCGAACAACCCCCTGAAATGCCCAGATATGGATAAGGTCGCTGCATCCGTAACAGGATCAGCAAGTAGCCTAACCATATTTATTCCGTATAAATTATAATTGCTGGTTCAATGACACCAGGACGAGAACGCGTCGCTGATCTGCAAAGTATTTTCTTGTTGACGGATTTCCCGGGTTGTGAGACGCAGAGTAAAAACGATCCAAGCCAGTGCAGATACCATGTAGGCTGTGCAGGCTAGAATCGATAACTAACCGATTATTACGTATTCAAATCCTTTATTTAATTGGGTGCAGTAATTTGTAATCGATGCAACGGTGCCGCGTAACATCAGGAGTTTATCCTGGTAATATCCTTTAAGGTCAAGGACGGTACCACTTTCGAAACATCGCGGCCAGGTTAAAACGGAATTTTAAAATCGGTCTGACGATCAAGACGTTAAAACGTTGAATAATCTTCCTACCTTTTAATTTATGATCCATAAAATAAACAGATTACGGAAACAGAGGTGTGTAAACGAGAAAATTTGTGTAAAAAAAAAAAAAAATCTAGGATCGTGAAAAAATAAACCACCTGCCAGCTGTTTCCTGTTTCGAGACGTGGGGCATGCCGTCAATAAATCGGCTAACTTATTTATTTTGTTCCTCAGCTGCTGCTCTCGCCTCTTTTTAGTTTATTAAATATAATCGCATAATCTATATATAAATATTAACATATTTAATAAAGATTTCATGATTAATTTCTAAGCAGTTACTTAGCTCTAAATTAAATAAAAAAATGTTTTAAACAACAAACTTGATTTCTGGCAACCATCTTGTTTGTAAACATACACTCGGACGTCTGCTGATGTGGACTTGGCAACGCGAGTTTTTGCGGTATCAGATCGTATCAAATATCAATTTTGTCCATCGCATAGGTTAAAATAAAGGACTGGGAACTAATAAAGAAACAAACTGGTAAGTATCTGAGTATGCCAATATCAGCAATTCAGCAGAGTGTAGGTGTGCTCGCTGTTACGTCCACACCCCCTGCACAGCTGATTTCCTTTTTTTTTTTTTAAATCCCGGCACCTGCACAGAGGCGTAATATTTCTTGAACTTCTTCATTGGGAATAAACTGTAATGCTGATCACTGTAGAATACTGGATGGACCTAGATGCAATAAGATCAGCATGAGATGACATTGGAAATGCTACCAGTTTCGGCAGTTTGGTTATATTTTATTTGGTTTTTCATATTTCTTTAGAAAAATGGGCAGAAAGGACAATGGGAATCATCACATTCCCATCGACCACTACAGAAGACAAATAGGTCAGTATTGTTGCTTTTTCAGAACACTGCATAATTATTATACCTAGCGAGCTAACAGCTGTGCAGCAGTCTACTGTCAGATGGATGGTGAATACAGTCTAAAACTCTAAATTCAGGTGGTAAACTTTATTACCATACTTTTAAATTTACATCAACACCATTTACAAATTAAAGTCAAAGTTAATTTGTACCCAATGTGTAATTCATGGTTAAAATACATGTGCTCGATTAATGAGACTTTGCTACATTTTCACTTACATAGAAACATTATTAACTATGAGTTAACCAGTGTAATAAATTGCTATTCAAGGAAAACAAGAGCATAAGAAAAACAAAGTGGAATTAACTGAAAGGAAAAATATCTCTCAAGCCAAACAAAATGCTCCTGCAGTTTACAAGGTAAAATAATATACTCCTGGTAAATACAGAAATTATTTTATTAATCATGTTGGTTCAAGATAGAATTTGTGTTTTTCTATTACAGGAGATGTTTCTCATGGTCGGAACTGCCATGGCCTTAATGCTGTCAGTCTATCTTCTCCTCTACGTGCTTTTAACATCCGAGACGAACAAATAAGACTTGAACCACCAATTTACAACGGATTGCTCAAAGCATCACCTATTCTACTTAAAAACTATGTTTCAAAGAGAACAACGGGAAAATTAATCTCTCTTTTTACAGGTTTTAACAATATTTTGTTTTATATTTTACACTTTTAATGTGGTTTTTTGCTACTTATGGCCAGTAAACACAATTTTTTTGAGTTTGTAAAATCGAGTTTGAGAGTCAATTTTAAATAATTACGTTTAAACTTTCTTGGGAACATTAGCAATAATTGGTTTGGGTCTCGCCTTGAAAATTAGTTTTTTCTTAATCACGGCATTAATTTGATAATCAGTTTTGTCACAATTTGCGGCCGAATAACTGGTGTCCATGGCCTCGCCGCAGTCTAAACCGGCTTGCGTCGCATCCTCGTCTAAATCGGCTTGGGTTTCGTCGTCGTCGTCGTCTAACACCTCCTGGTTTTCTCCGAGTTTTCGCACGTTGCAGGATAATTTCGTCTTTTTAAGGACTAAGAGTGGCTTCTCAAGATCCTGAATCTTGCCGTATAGAATGTGATGTCCTATTATCAGAATTGGAATTCCCTGAAAAGTGGAAAAATTTAAACATTACATTCACTGTCACTACGGTTGTTAATTCAGCATAAGCAATAAGCATGGGTACTCTTACGAAGTTACGATACACACCCAGTCACCCACCAGTATATGCCAGCACCGCACCTTCCACAATCTGAATCTGATAAACATGTTTTTAACCTGGGAAAGTACCTTTCAGAGAAAAACATGCATAGCCTAGGCGATTATACTGATTGACAGTACTGTATACAGTAGCTTAGCTAGGCCTATAGCTGGGGAGGGGGCAACTCACTCGATTTTCCGTGGAATGGTGCCGCTGTGGCGAATAAACACTAAACTTTTCGCCGCGGGCAACATTTCCAAGTGCTTAAAAATGCACCAAATTTTACTTAAAATTAAAAAAAAATTCTGGCCAAAGCTACAGAGATGTAAGACAAACACCATTTTTTCGAGTCAGAGTGCTTTAAAATGCGCTAATTTTGACTTAAATTTTACAAAATTTTCTAGCCAAAAACTGTAAGACAGAATATGAAGTCCCCCACATTATTCAGAACTGTAAATTTAACTTTACTATGGTACCGTACTAAAACAATGGCTAAGTTATAAAAGTTAAAAGCTTTTTTTTTTAACATTTAGCAGTTTAGCTCCTAGCAACTTGTAAATGCAGAGTAGAAAGTGATGCATCTGCAAGTGTCTTGTCTTGTTAATTAGTTGGGATGGCGGATGCGAGATTGATGCTGCATTGCATCGCATCAGGAATTACATCCCCTCTATATCCGGGAAATCTAGGGGTGTTCGAGACAACTTACACGGTGACGTGACTTTAAGTTTAACCCACCTGTTTCGTAAAGTGTAAATCGCCTACGAAAGCTCCATGTAGCGGAAGGTTGGTCTTCGATTCTAGATCTCCTTGCAGTTCGATCATTGCCCATTCAGGAATTTTACTCGTTGGATCGTTTCTGCACAGTTAAATTGCAAATTAAACGCTGATTTCATATAATTAAAGTAAATAGAAATAGCTCTACCTCATTACTTACACTTTAATGCAAATTTGAACCATTTTCTCTGTATTTTTCTTTTCAAAAAAAGCTACAAGTGTTTTTTCGCTTTTCGCGCGTTAATTTTATCCTGAAGTAAATACGCATGCGCAAACGTACTTTATCCATAGGAAACCTCCTGAACCAAAACTTTAATTAAAAAAATTTCCCCGTTGTTATTATGAAAAATCAAGTTTAAATAATCAATACTGAGCTACTTTCAACCGAAGTTTAGTTTAAATCATTTAATTTAATTCCTTTATTAATACTTTAAATTATAATTAATCGAATTTGTAAGCATATAAAGCATTAGGAGGTTTCCTGTGCATACCAATTTTCCTTGTCCACGTCTCTACATTAGAGGATTGCGCCAGATGATTCACAGTTTATGCGGTTGTGCGTCATTGAAGTTGAAAATAAATAGTAAAAGCGCGAGGAAAAGATCAAAGTAATATTAATAGTAGTTTAGCGAAGGTAAGCGAACGTTTATTAACCATTCTTATATCACGTCATCATTTATATTTTTAAATAAAGCAGTTTTAATCAACGTCCTTGAGTTTATTGCTGACCTGACGTGTGGTTTCGGTTCATCAGGAAATTACTTGGTTCAGGACCCACAAGAGCTATAAAACAACTAGGCTATGTAACACGGCTTAGAGGAACCAAGCCATAGTTTGAATCCATTCTGTCAGTTCTGTCAGTCCATTCTGTGTAACATTGCTCAAGAATACGTGTAGGCCTACGATTGCTAGGACAGCAGCTGGACAGGACGGTGTGACCTCATTTAGGATCTAAATAGCCTACTCCCTACTGTACAACCCCACCCCCTAAGGCACATTTGGGAAGAAAAGATCAACGGTTGACTCAGTGAGAGCCCAGTCATGTCGGATTGTTTTATAGGGAGTTTTCAATCTTGACCATGGTCAAATAAGTTTCAGTTTGACTTCCAGCTTAGCTGTAGCACCTATTGTTGAGAGTCTCGGTAGCTCGGGGCTACTTGGAGTGGGTAACATTTTACATGGGATTCAAATCTATTTGCTATGGTATAAATGGGTTAAAATAACTGATGTGATTTGACAGAGTGATAGTATTTTACAGATCAACGAAGAATGGCGTCGCAATATGGACCTACAAAAATGGGCAACGAATGCCTGACCAAACTGGAACTTCGAATAAGATGTCGAAATCTACTGAACAAGGACATCCTGTCAAAGTCGGATCCCATGGTGGTGCTGTACACCAAGAAAGGGAGAGAAAACAGATGGATTGAGGTATTTGGCTTAAATTTTAAAATACCTGTACTCCTGTGCAATGCACACTGTGTACAGTGTGTTTTCGATAGTATTTAGCAAGTAATTATTTATTTATTTATTTATTCATATAGGCAAACAACCGTCGCCATCCAATATAATAAAAATTCACTAGTATTATATACATTCGTAACATTTACATCATTTACAAAA
>JAQFYH010000505.1:0-12355 GCA_034694405.1 Scolopendrellopsis subnuda
TTAATTCTTTAGCAATTTAAAAATAAATTTACCCTGTGTAAACATATTAAGGAACTGATTTAGCTACTAAAAAATTCATTTTAACTGAAAAATTATATAGAATTGAGCAAACCCGAAGCAATTTAAAAACTGTTCTTATTCAGTACACCCCTGTTCATACGGGGTATATGAACTGGGGTCCCGTAAACACCGGCAGATGGGGTGAATATATTCACCCCATATGCCGGTGTTTACGGGATTCAAACTCAGGACATGCAGCTTTTCACCATTTTCGAACCTGCCATTATTATTTTACGAATAACTTGGGTGAACTCCGAATCCTCCGATCCTTTGAAACTTAACTTTTCGTGATTTTATATTTTTTGCTATCTTTAACATGGACCTCTAAGCCGCCCCGGTAGCGCAGTTAGTTTAGACTTTAGACTGCTGACTTGGCCATATGCGGCTACCGGAGACCTGGGTTCGAATCCGGTTGTTTGTGATTGTCAAAAATTTGTTTGAGTCATGATTGAGAAATATTGTGTTTAAGATAAAGCATGGAGCTCTACGGGACGGATAGCAAGCGTCTTGTTATCATTTTTGACCAAATATGGGCATTTTGCTAATCTTGTTATGAAGAGAATCACGAAAATTGGGGCCCAGGAGTTTATTTGCTATGAAATAGAAATGCTATCTCAACCGGTTAAATAAATCAGGGGTGTCATATCGAGTCCGAACGCAAAAGACATCGTAGGGAACCTCCTCCAAAAAATGGTATACAACCTCTCATCGCCTCTTTCGTCGTAAATGAAAGGGAGTTATCTCGGATTTCATGAAGCAACTCGTGACTCAGAATCTGTTTTTATAGGTTTTAATCAGTGACTATAAGCTCGCTCAAGCCGCTTGGATTGGCATTTTCTTTAGGAATCCCTCGTTCTGTGATTATTGCGCTAGTTATAGACTATAACTTCAGATTAAAAACACAAAAACAGCTCCGAGTAGCAGCAGCAGCATCTTCGCCGTTTAAATTGAAAAATGCGTTCCCAGATACATGATCTCATCTATATTGATGCAATCTTCCACAACAGACGATGCAGCTGCAAATAATGAAATAGTTTAATTCAATTTTGAAAACCTTTATAACGGCCGTATAATGTTGTCTGCGATTTTTTTCACATTCGCGTAATTGAAAGATTAGAGTTTACCAAATAAATCAATAAAATCAAGCTTTTATATCAAGAATATACACGTTCAGTTTACCGCATAACCCTAAATTCCACATGCAAAATATTAAAGTTTGGTTTAACAATAAACACACGAGAGATTTTTCTAGGCATTTTCGTAACACTTTTGTGTCACACTTTCACAAAAAAAGCAGACGACATTGAAGCAGACAATAAAAAAAATACTGCGGCGCACAGGCTGTATACTCAAAATTGATCAAAATCAAAAAATGCGACACAAAAGTTTGACAATGTTCAACAATCTTGTACTTGAGTTGCAAAAAGTGTGGACAAAAAAGTGTTACGAAAATATCTAGAAAAATCTGTTATGTGTACGCGTCTTAATATGCATTTGACATTATATTAAAATAAAAGCCCAATGCATTTGTTTTTATACTACAACGTACAACAGTTACGCGCATTACCTTGCTACGTATAAAGTCATTGCCCTAGGTCTAATAAACCTAATTGGAGGAACACTGAAAATTCCCCTCTACATACTCAATAGGAACAGTATTGACCCGTACTGCCATAGGCAAGTGTCGACTGGGATTGAACCCGTGATCTTTGGCACGATTTTGAATTCATTTCTGAATTAATTTATTATTCCATATAACATCAAACTAAGGAACAAAATAAGTATATCATAGACACCTTAGCCCAGCTGTGGTGCCATCACTCAAGAAGGAAACAGATAAGCAGGATAACGAGAAAGATACACACAACACCTCGTAACACAACGTAATAAAGCCATAAAGGCATCCCAGATGGTTATAGCTGAAACTCACTACAGTAAAAATCAGCATACAATACAGTATTATTTTCTTCGTACGTCGATAGTTTTATAATACAACGCGATATCTCTCAAAGTTATAAAAAGCTGTCTAGTCTCTAACATATAGACGAGTATTCTGATGACGGGCATATCTGTAAAACCTGACGTTGCATGATGAATGACTTGAAAATTGCGGCATCTATATACGCGTCTACTCTGCATTATACCGCAGCAGCCCCAAACCTATCACGGTCTATGATAGACCTTAACACCTATCCCCCTAAGGGACGCGGCGCGGACGAGAATTAGCTGTCTGATCGCTATACGCGTATTACGTTCCATATGACAAGATGATGTCATTTCATACTTTGATTTGCAAATTGCATGCAAATAACATTTAGAAAGCGAGAAGCTAGGCAAAAAAAGTGGAATCCTTGAAAACACGCTACCGTAGTGTGACATTCAAGCCTGGGATTACATTTGCAAGTTTATCACGGCTTCTATACTGATCCTTCTTACAGAAAGGCGTGGCGATGTAAAGATCCAGTTTTTTTTTTTTCAAAATTATCTGCAGTTTGCAATGATATTACACGAACGAACTGAATATTAAAACCATACTAATTCAACGATATTAAAATGTTGGTTTATTTTACATGGACATCATGGACATCATGGACAAAACTTTATAGAGCAAATGAAGTCCCCTCGTGGAGCAGTTGGTTAGACGTCGACTCTTGTTCGCGGCCTCAGAGGGTTTGGGTTCGAATCCCAAGAAAGGCATGTTTGTGATCGGCTAAATTTGTGAAAGGCCATTTTCATGGTGAGAAAAACTGGATTGAATAAAGATGTACTCTGTACGAGGAGAAACGTTTTTTTAAATAAGTACGGTAATGATGACCGTTTGAACGTAATAAATACGGATACGTATAACCATGGATTAATTAGCATGGATACTTGACACTTCTCCATGGTGTTTTGTTCCTATTAGTTATAAAACCTACGACAGATGGCGAAAAGCTCAAATCCAAATGAAAAGAAAGATTATGTATTGGTCAGCGCACCACACGCATGCGCGTGAGACGCGTGGTGAGAGAAAAGGTAACTAATAGGAGACGATTTTCGTTTATCCATTGAGGAAATGGAAAGAGGAGATAATCATTCTTATAAAATCATGGTATAGCTGTTAAAAACGTTTATTTTGATTGGTCTGGCTGTTTCAGATAATTGTGTATCGCTCTATCCAGTTAGATGTGTAACGTTTTACTAAAACAGCTCTTACAGAGTAATACGTCTTAATTCAGGTCTGTCCTCTAAAATGCTGTTAAGATGAACGCAGTGATTATTACCATTATTTAATCTTACCGCAAACTGCAGTAAGCCTTGTGTGCTTTTTCGCTAATCATATGATATTCAAAATTCTATTTTTTAATTTTAAACAAAATTATTCTTCTAGAAAATTATCTTATTAATCAATCGTTTAATATGCCTGAGGTTTTCTCTGCAATATATTATTTCAAATAAAAAAATTATAAAAATTATCTATCATATGCGCTTACATTTTTTGAAGATTTCGTAATTTTTCTAGCAGGATATCTCGAAAGTTAATTAATCAAGCCGAGTCGGTATAAGACACAGCCTTATATTCTGCACAATAAAAAAAGTCTTATAATTGCAATCAGTAAAGCGTTAACCAATTTATATCAGAGAGGGGAATTATATTTTACGGACAGATTGTCAGTTCAAAAGAAAATAACAATTCCTGGAAAAACTAGATTTAATTCTAATCTTGTTTTCTGTGAAGAATATTGTTCTATACTTCTATATAAACGAAGTACTGGTAACTTATATCTACATTCTAAAGTATAACGGCTCAAAGTCAGAGAATAATATCTCCCTATTTTATTTCTAGTTGAGTAATTCAATCGATTTACGTATAATTCTATTAATTTTCTATGGATTCTTCCCTGTAGAAATTCCAGCCGACAGAAATGCGAAGCATTGATATATCACAACGTCTCCCGACTATTTGGAGTAGGAGAACTCCAACAATCGGCGCTTGTGTAGATTGTGGCACATTAAAAAAAACGCTTGATTTTCCACTTGCAAAATGTTGATCCCCTCTCAAGAATACCTGCGTATCGGATATCTCACCAACGGACACGCCATCAGTTTGGGTGACCAAGCAGGATGGCGGGTACGATCCACCTTGCCCTCGTAATCCTTCCTCGCTAATATATGGACAGTCGAATATGAGTTTAAATATAGAAAGTTTAATTAGTTCGTTCGTCTTTCGACGTCCATCCAAAACCGTCAGTCCTGAATTTCGTATTAATCATGATTAATGTTCGATTATTTCTACACTGAAAACTGTAAATTATACTGCAACGCGTTTGAGACAATTATAATTTAATTTTCTTACCAATTGTATTTCAATGTTAAAATCAACATAAACGATAAACTAAATGACGCTTGAGTACACAAAACAGATGTTTCTTTTAACAATTTTTTAGTAAAAGAATTTGCAACACTCATTGGATCATTTTCATATTATTTGTTTTCGCACGTTAATAAAATTAGTGGGCATTGTACAGCTACTTTTGAAACTCCTGTTTGTGTATATATCACGCAAGTAAATCAATAATAATCAATTGAAAGTAATACAAATCCAATTTTCAGACGAACTGTTCGAAAGAAACCTAGATTAATTGCTGAGAGTAAATTAATTACCGACACTTGCGAAATTCGAGAGAAAAAAAGATTCTTATCCTCTGAAACAATTAAACAACTCGGTGATTATACAGTAATTGCGATGAATTAAAAGAATAAAACGAGAGAGAGAGAGAAAAAAAACTTCTTTGAAAGAAACAATATATTTTAAACTAGGTCGCGAAGGATTTTAATTTTGTTTTAGAATTAATTTCGTACGCAATTGATGAATTTACAAAATCCATATTTGAGTTTAAATGAAAAATTGCAAACGATTTTTATTTACAGAACTGAACAATACGAGCCAGTAAACTCATATCATCTTCGGTGTTACTCTAAAACGTATAGTTAACGAGTAAGTTATACACTAACTCGAAAGTTACTTTTGAGTCGAAATATTTTATTTTGGAGAAGAGTAAATTAGTACGAACCACTCGTCAACCTTTTCAGTGTCGTGGGCCATATTGGAGGTGGATCCTGCAGCATTGACGGACCAAGGTTGTTTTAAACTACCGCTATCACAACCATCGACAATGAAGAATATAATTTTGTGGATAAATGCGTTCCACGTTGCACATCCCATTCAGCAAAAGTTGCGAGAATTATGGCAACTTCGACGTAACGCTAACGTTTTCGTAATAGAACATTACGACACGTTCTGAGCATGCGAACGTTGGATTGTGCTGTGAAAATTCAGAACGTGTCATACGTACTTACGTAAACTTACGTTTACGTAAGTTTAGTACGTCAAAGTTTGCTAAAACTGTACAAAAACAGCAACGTGACTGGACGGTCATAATCTTTAAAACAATTTCTATTCTTTTTCATTTTTTCTGCGATCCACCAAATAAAACAGAAATTCTCCAAAATATAGAAAATAACGCAGGCCCTATAAATTTTCTACTACCCGTTAAAGCAGATGGGGAATTCTTAATATATCGAATCCACAAAATTATAATCCTATTCGCGTCAAAAGTTATGGCAGGCGTTCGTTCTTTTGTACCGAGGTGATAAGAATATCTGCTGTCTGTCATGTCAGACATTTGATTCCTTTCGGCGCGGCGTAAAGAAGAAGCAAATGTACAAGATAATCCCGTAGTCTAGGCACGTAGTAACCAGTCAACACAAAAAAACTTAGTCAGCAATGCTGCTGGAAGAGAATTCACCAAACATGGCGGATATGTCTTTTTTTTTTAAGTCAAAATTCGAAAACGTGTAAAAAAAAACTGTCTGGACCCATCACTGAAGTTTATAGTTAAAATGTCTGATTCGAAATGGTATAAAATTACAAGTGTTTCGTATAACAAACGGAAAACATCTCTACGAGTTGAAATACTGTATTTACAGCTTGTCGATTTATTAAATGTGCCCAAGACAGATCTGATTGTGGATGATATAATTAGAAATTACATTCAACAGTGGGTGAAAATACACGGTATTGCTGTATCTATTCAACAGCATTGATTGTGAATATCGATTTTATCGGTTTCGTCTGGGGATGGAACCCCCGACGAAGCAGGACAATGTTGTTTCAACCGATCAGGCAACTGGGCTCGCTCCAGATCGATATAACCATTCAATCTGATATGAATAAACAAGCTTGAAATCAAAGTAATGCATCGATTTGGCGCTAAAACAACTGCCTGAATCAATTAACCTTAATATTATTAATATGATTTTTTTTCTCCCAATTTGTAATATAATATAACCAGGTTTTTTTTTTTGGGTAGGGGACCTGAAATAGTGTTTCTCTGTTTTCTTTCTCTTTCCTTTAGCTTGTAACATTTTTTTGCTTATTTTTGTAAGTTATACTGTTTTTTTTTTTTTTTGGTTCAAATAATAATAATTAAAAAAAAAAGTAATAATGAAAAATGAATAATATTGGATTAAAAAACATTTCACATTAGAATAACGTATTTTTAACCACACCCCGGGTACTCCGCAAAACACCCTAAATACTTCCATTACTTCGATAGTATCTTAAGTTGCTCAACGGTAGCTCAACTTATAAAATGCATATCACGTGTTATCAATTTATAGATCTAGAACTTAATGAAAGTTGAAGTTTATACGCGAATTCGCTTTTATCAGTTGATACGGTTAAAAGAGGAGAGAAAAAAACTGCTGAAAGATAAGAAAGACGGTGAAAGGTGGAAGTTCTAGCAGCAATGTTTGACCAAAGTCCCATTATAACGTAACCCCTACGGATGGACTGCCATTATGGCTGTAATAAAGACAATCCAAGTTAGGACATTGCTTTCGTCGATTTTTGGCGCCCACATGTCTGCGGATATGTACTAAATCTCGTCGTTTTCGTCCTTCCCATGGATTACTGGTGCAGATAAAAGTTTAAATTCGAGTTCTCCTATATGTCCCAATCGCACCGACTTTCTTTCCGATAGAAAAAGGGTGTTGCAAGAAAATAAAAAGGATGTTTTGACTTGCGCAGTTACTTCGTAATAAATATTTAACCAAAATGGTGGTGATACAGGCAAATAATCGATGCTAAGAAATAAGGGGTAGTGCTCTGTTTTTCCTACATCCATATCCCCGTCGGTGCCGTAGGTCTAATGAATCTGGAATTCTCCAAAGGAGCTAAGCGATGTATAAGATCTCCCACATAACTAGGGTTGTCGGACAGTCTTATATCGTGAAGATCATGAAGTTAGTGTTATCGATATTGTATATTCAAGCGCGAAAATTTTTTAAAACAGAAAAATAAAAACATAACTGCAACTTTTAATCAAAAATTTGCAGAGAGAAAATTCCACACTACTCTATACCCTGTATAAACCTAATCCATACTTATATTTTCATGATCTGATCGCGATCAACATATTATTCTATACTCTTTACGAACTAGTAATATCCTAAACTATATCAAAAATTTATTTCAAATCAACCTTCTTGACCCCTTATATTCAAACAGTTGGAAAACTATGTTTTAACACTTTAGTTTCTAGAAACGGGAGGGGGGTCGAAGATTCCGTCTTGATAAACTGCCGGTACGTGATTTGCTGTTTTAGGACGTTCCAGAACAACCCTGTGAGAGAGGCGACAATATTTATTAAGGAGTGAGTATCAAACTGTATAAGGTCACATTAAAGAACACGGGACGTCGCAGTCAGTACAAAAAACGTCAATTGCTTCGAAAGTTTTAAGACCAGAGTGGGGACATGTGAATGTCCAACTCGAATGGCTTTACACGAATAGTGGGACGCATCTAGATGGCCACATTTGATAGAATCTTTCGCAGCATCGTACTGCGATTATATTGACAGACAATGTGTTAAAAACGTCATTTTAAAGAAAATATTCTTCTTTTACCGAGTATTTTAAAGGAACATGTCGAAGAAATTTATATTTTCTCCAACATTTAATTTATAAAATATACTTTAAAGAAAGTTAACTTACTCAATATTCTGCAAGATTGTGCGCAATAAATTTAAGTTATAGAGTTTGGTGTTACAAGTACAAAAATTGAGCACGTACTCAACGAAACGTTTCATTTACTGCTTTGTTTCGACGTTGCAATAGGTCATTCACAGTTTATAAAGTTTAAAAGAGGAGTAGAAATCTAAATTACTTTACGTTATAACAAGATAGACGACTGGACGGAACTTTAAAGTAAAAAAAAACACGTATAGATGAACTACACGGAACTTTACTGCAAAATAAAATTCTCTTTACTTTAGGTTTTATATTACAATTTACTCTCAACACTGTAATAGCTGTATCTAAAGTGCGCAATCGTCTTTACTCTTTATGTCCTTAGCCAAAATTATTAAATTCACTACAGAACATCTTCAGTAAAGAATAATTATAGTGGGTTTTCACCGAGTCCGTTGCGTTGCGTTTAGTTGAGTTAATCAATCACGTACTGGGAATGACCAGTCAGAGCGGTACATACAACCAAACACACAACTAGCATCTGTATCTCGGTGAAAACCCACCATTAACCTTTTCAGTCGAAGTAATTTGGAAAGTATTGTCTCAAATATTTTCCCAAAGCATCATTCGAACGGGAGTTGAACCCATTCGGTCAATGAATGTTGAATACAAGCTGAAGGACTCGTGGGTAAACCAGATTTCATATAGATTTTTCAATTTGGAGCCAAAGCCAAAATCACGACAGAACATCTTCGGGGGGAAAAAAACCTTTACACCAGTTTACAGTCGTAATTTTGACTGTTTTGCCTGGAGTTCTTTCTTCCAAAACATCACTCGAACCGGAATTGAACCCGCGCCGTCAACGAACCTGAAAGCTGCAAGTTGAACCCCTCATGGAATTTTATTTGCTTATTTTAAAGAAATCTCGCCATTTTTTTTTTAATGTCTGGTTTCTACCTCCCCCTCCTCCCATAAAAAACAATCTTCCGATGATTGGGAAGTCGGTGACGAAAGTTTTATGTCGACGAGGGGTTTCCTCTTGAACTATTATCATCTTTGAACTTCGCATCAATATTGTTATATTATCGCCATCCCGAATTTTCTTTTACACTGCGAAGTAATTTCACTGTAGTCGCTGCAGATTAATCACATCATTTCACGCTTCAGTCACGAGACCAAAACAGAGACTACGACATACGCCACTTATTCCTGATTGCATTTTTCCCCACTTATTTCTTTTCTTTTTTCCTCAATTTAATAAAATACTCAAAAAAAGGAAGGGACGTTATAAACTTAACGACAGAATCTTGGCGGTTCTTCCTAGCGGAATCTTGAATTCATTTTAATTATTAGCTTTATCCGGCATTAAAATTTTGTATCCGGGGTCTTTCATTTTTTCTGAATAATTCATTATCCAGTATAGAGAACTCCATAAAGAGTATTTTTAAAAAATGCTCTCCTCATAAGCATATTATTTTAATTATTGTAGCCTATGGTTTATCCAAGTGAGATCCCTGATCAAAATTAACGCTACTTTCGTCTGTGGTATACTGTAGAATCACATAGAGAGCGACCGGGATTAAGGTTTGGTCGGGATCGTGATGGGGATCGGGATTGGCCAATCCCGACCGGGATCGGGACCGGGATCGGGATTGAGATGGAGAAAATTTGAAAATTTTCGGTGCTAACCGAGTTTAAATTACAATCTTATAACGACGGTTTTCATTATATTTATTTGATTACTTTTGCTCTTGAGTTGAGTTTTTTATAAGCAGTTTTTGTGTAGAAACTTTTGCTCTGTTGTGTTTATTTTAGTGCTTTTGCTGGATTTTGTCTGTTAAAAACGGAATTCTTTATTAGTCGGGATCCCGACGTATTTTCGTTCGGGGTCGGGATCGGGATCGGGATCCCGACCGGGATTGGGATCGGGATCCCGGTCGCTCTCTAACCCACTATCCTGATATCTGGATAACATTTTTGAAGCAAAATATGTACTGAACTCGTAAATCACTTCTGGATTACAGTGTCCGGCAGTATTACAAAAATTAGTTTTTATAAGATCTACATATAGGTGAGTGGGGTTAGAAATAAACAAAAAATATATAAGGAACAGATAAACCCAAACATTACGTTACGATAGAACTTTATCATATTTTCTTGAATCTCTTTTAACTTCCGGCGATACTGCAAGAAGCATCTGAAAATGTTTTCGTAAATATCAATAAACCGTATACGAGAGTTGTAAAGTTCGCCAGAAGGGACAACGTGGGGACAATCGGCTTCTATTTTTGACAATAAATCTGTCCCATCGATCGTTCTCATAATACTTATCTATAAAAATAAGTTCAACATTTATTGTTATGAGATGAATGAAGGTGGGGGGTCAAAACGAACGAGAAGAGAGACTTATTATCGCAAAAACATTTTCTATAAAACTGATGTTTTTCTGGAAGTCATGGGACGTTTCAGCTGAGGCAAGGGATATTTCAAGAAAGAATATAAATGCCCCATAGCTCTGTCGAAAACTGATCTTGCGTTGAGAATGCAGAACCAATCCCGATATCACTGGGAAGAGTTAGTGCAAAAGAATATTACAGGCTCTACGTTTCCTCGTCAAGTATTTATTTCATAAATACGCTTTTAAAGATAAGGTTAGCAGAGAGGAAGATAGGGCAACACCGGCGGCATGCTGCCCCGTGACCCATTATAAATTTATTAGGTTTATTTTATGTTAATCAATCTGTAGAAAATGAATGGATAAAGAACAAATAAGTGGTCTTTACAAGTGATATTAAACACCGGGACAGCAGTCTAAAATACTGGATACTTGACGTTAATAGTATTCTTTTTACCTGACAGAAACTCCTGTTCTGAATTTTATAAACCAAGTTCTCCCGCACTCTGTAAGATGTGAATTCCATTTGGTTATAAGTTATAACAAAGAAAAACTTTCTCATATAACTGATAGCACTTTCTCCTTTAATTTAATGGGTTTTAATTAGCCAAGCCAACACACAAAAAAAGGAGAATTTAGTTAGGGGAAGATGTGGATAAAAAAAGGGAAAGAAAATATATAGTGGAGATCAGCATCTCTCTCATATATTAAACCTGGCTCTCTGTGTTTCAATCTGGGGCTATATAGATCCATTTCCAGCCTGATGAACAATCCAAGCTCACTTTATATATCAAGCGTGTAGCATAGAAAGATGGTCTTTTCTTTACTACTTTATCAAAAGAACAGATTTCATTGATTTGTCTTGCCCTTTTATATATAGTAAATAGATGTTTCTTTCCTGCCAAAATAGAAGAAGAAAAAAACCTGTATGGCCCTAAACAACTTTTTTTTAAGAAAAACGGGAAGTGTGTAGAATTCTGTTATACACAACAGCTTCAAAAGTACATTATCGATCTCTGAAAGTAAGTATATCTAGAGTTTTTGTTATAACCATTTGTTATCCACCTAGGCAGACAATATATTTGGACAAAAGGTGTCTCTGGATATGTAGGACTGGGGGGAAACTGAAAAAAAAATTAATTATCTGACTGACACTGCAGTATCTTTTCAGAAAACGCAGCTTTATAGGGTTGCCGATTTCGAAGTGCATCATTTGGACATCTATCAACCTTTGAAAAAAATGTACTTACGCTAGAAAAATACGAACCCCTTTGAAGCAATTGCAATAAATGAGTGCTTTAAAATATTAAATTCAGGAAGGTCGAATAATATAGCATAAAAATTGAAGTGATCCCTCTATCTACCAAAAACCTCAGGACTATGGACCTATGGTACCTACTGCTGTGCCAAAAAAAACTCAGGACTACGGACCCACTGTAGTGACTGTACATGTACTAAACATCTTGATATGTATTTGCGTTCTTGTCACAGCCATCGCAGGACGATGAAACTCAATTGCCTATTCACATGACGTCATTTATTGAGACTTAAATATTGTGTTTTCTACTTACCTCACTCGAAGGTTCGCCGATTGCAATTTTATTTTTCGTCGCACTTTTTCGAGTGTCTCGAAATTCTAACTCGGACCACTGTCGTCGTCTGATCGCGGCGAATTCTTGAAATCTCTTAGTTAATCGTTCTTTCAAAATGGACGTTATTTTCAGCTCTTCTTCCAATTTAACCCTGAAGGACTCGGTATCTGCAACAGAAACAATAATTTGTTTTAATGAATTAAAAATTCAAATTTATTATTAAAGTGTAAATGGGATGACAAATTATAATTTAATAATCGCTTTAGTATTGTTTCAAAACATTAAATATGTGTGT
>JAQFYH010000506.1:0-12352 GCA_034694405.1 Scolopendrellopsis subnuda
GGAGAGAAATTTTTTAAAGCGCGCGTTCCGTCAGCGCTTCCTTTAGCCTTAATACATACAAAATCGAATTCAGATGTTCGACATTCAGCATGCAAAAAAATCTTGAACAGCAGTTTTTGAAGGAAACAGAATGTTTGGTCTTCAAGTTCATTGCTGCTCGCATGTCAAAATTAACTTCTGTCTTTGACTCTTTGATATGCCACAACCCTAGCTGTCTTTGGCGAAAAATTGTAAAAAGAAAACTCTCAAATTCAGGTATGTCACTAAACAAGTACTACGCTAACTTTTTAATTTAAATTCAGATGCACAGGTAAAATAATTAACTGACTGCCATCGAGTGGGCTTGGTCGTTGCGATGTTGTCTGTCTTTTTATATACAGTCTAATAACGTACAGAAAAGCACTTTCACCAGCAGAAACGTATACAACGTTCTTGTAATCAGCGCACAGCCATCGAGTCAGAACCGAGGCCAAATCTCGCCTTGGGCTACTTCTCAAATTACCTAAAGGTTAAGCCATACCTTGCTGGAGACCACACAACAAGTTTATAATGCTTGTTTTCTTTTTTACTCCGGCGAGTTGTGCTGGAGTTCCCAATAATTTCCACAGTTTCATTCAATTTCTTACACAACTCAAAACAGCTTCAATTTTCTTTTCAAGAGCGACGCATTCTTTTTAAATTTTCCTTAGTTTTTTTTTATCCTACACCGGTAATACCTAAAGCCAGATCACAAGATCTAATGAAACTTTCGGAAGGGCGATGAAATCTATCTCTACCAGCTACCCACGTAACTGCCCTAAACCCTATTGATGTTGGTCGGGTTTCGACCCTAGATCTTGGGACGCTACTTACTTCTAAAGGGGTTTCACGCACTACAGTGTACTCTAGTACAATTCACACATACCGATATCGCGGCTGATTTTGTCTGACCGACTTACGACATCGCATGAGCAGTTAAAAAATCAAAGTTTCCGACATAACGACTGCGCAAATGGTCAGACAAAATCGGCGCACTATCGGTATGTGTGAAATAATGTTTTCAGCTAAATCTGCTAATGTCGATGTTTTGTTGGCAAGCGTGCTAACCACTCATGCCCACAGCAAGCATATTGTTCATGGCTAAGAACGTGCGGCTCTGAACCGCAAATGGATTGAACCACCCGGTAATCATAACTTTTTACCTGCAACTCGCCTCAACCTCCGCAAAGCTCATCAACGCTTTTCCCCTCCCTTCTTCTCTCATCTCTCTCTCTTCAAAATTTTTCTCACTCCCTTCTACTTTCCATATTTACATAACTTATATTATTTTTTGTACCACAGCGGTAGCTAACGAAAGTAGGGTCGGACTTACCCGCTTCATGTAATTCTCCAATCCTTCGTAACGCATGAGAAATGCTGTTGACTTCATCTTCTCCACCAAATGCAATGGATTTAAGTTGGTCCACCGAACTTCTTTCGTGTAGTTCCTAAACAAAATGTTTCATTAAAATTATGGCAAAAATACGGGCAAAAATACATTCAAATCATTGCATTAATTGGTTGTGGACATTATGGTTATGTGCTGTTTATGGTTACACATAAGGAAAATTCTCCCAAAGCAGACAATCTACGTTTAGTCCATCCTAATTCCTAACATTGCTACGAATTGTCCACTAATCGAAAGAAGCTAATGAGTAAGGTTAGATTTTGAATTGTTCTGTATATTAATTTTGTGGTAAAGTTAAAGATTATAGAGAAGTTCTTTTGCTTTGTGCTGTAGGTTTTTATTTCTTTCTTAAAAATTATGTAAAAGTTTTAAACTTTTGAAAGACAGTTCGATGTTTAAAAATTTCCAAACTGTAATCAAAAAGTTTCTGCGTTATTTCTAGGTCATTCCTGTTCCGGTGTTATAGCTCTGCTAGGAGGTATGATCTATTTAGCATTAGATTAACCAAGTGTTCCGTCTTGAATCTTAATGCACCTGCGGTGGTGGCATCGATTCAAGATCATAATAAATACAGTTTTTTTTTCTTATTCACGTCTGCTGCAACCACCATATGGCATGATAACTATATATTCTGGGGAGGCTTATCTCCAATAGACTCCGATAGACCCTGACAGCAGCAAAATACATTATACCGACATAAAAAAGACATCAAACCACATCTTCATGGATGCGTGTATTTTCTTTTCCCTACATCGTCTCGTATATATCATATCGGCTTTAAAAGATTCTGACACCCAGAGAGTTCAGAATCTTTTTTCCCCACTTCAGAAAAGAGATTCAGGGGTCTCTAGTGAAAATTCTCATTGTCCAAATAGGAATATGGTGACATGAGAAAAAGGAGAGAAAAAAATAATATATTCTACGAAAGCTAAATATCGCGCCATCACCTCTGGGGAGGCAAAAAAAAATCAACAAGTTAAGTATAAGGAGTGCGCATGCGTTACTTCGTTCCATTCACAACTGTTGCTTGCTATCAATCTGGCGTAGAATAGAAAGAGCTGCCAACGAAGACCGGGTATAAAGTTTGAAAAAGTGAACTTCTTGGAGCACTCTTTAGATTAACTGTCATAACAGGGTTTAATATTTATGTACGCAATAATTTTGTACTGAAATTGGAAAATGAAAATTATAAACTGCCTTGGAGGCCACATTTTCTAGATAAAAAGATTGCCTACAACTCTTGAGATTGAGCTTTCCGCTACTCGGTTTAAGGTACAGGCTGTACTTTTATAGCTTATTAGATTAGAAGACATGCTCGGGAATGGGATCCAAGACTATATTTCGGCCGGTTTCTACTTTTAAAATGTCGCATACAGGTCTTTAAAGTATAAAGGTTCGTCTAGAATCTCTAGATAAGTTAGATGAAGAACTGAGTATGTTGTAAGAGTATAATGATCCGCTGTTCATCCCGTATTATTTAATCTTATTAACTTACTTTATAATGGACGGTAAATAATTGTTTTTTATCGTAAGGTACAAAAATGTTGTGCTTTTGCGCGCGCACTATGCCTCAATTCTACTTTACGTAATTTATGCGTAAATGGTATGGGTATAATTTAGCTTCAGAAATCAAATAACTTACAAAAGTTCGTTATATTTACGGTACTTCGAATAAAATCTAATTGCAAAAAAAATTTAGTTGGCAGACCTATGTACAGAATGTGACCGGCTTGTTCCCCCACCCTCTCTGCGCTCGCTTCTCTTAGCTGGGGCTGCAGAGACCACCCAGGCAGTCCATGGTGCTTGTGAGATGCGGCTGCCTACGTTAATTTATACATCATTGCCAACAATGGGGCCTCCAACTCAATACACAGCGAAAACTTTATAACTTAATTTATTTCCTTTTTTACATTTCAATATTTATTTTTTCACCTGTGCACAACCAACCACTGGTTATGTTCGTTCTCTTTTAAACCGCAAAACGCTATAAAAAATTGAATTTTTTTCTTTAACCGCAAGAATAAAAAAAAAAAATACTTACGGAATGGTAACGGAATCTGGGCCCAATAATTTGGATCCTTCCCAAAAACAGTCTAGCGGAGTCATAATGACACAAGGAAATATTTTTTCAAAAATCTGAAAAGTAGAAATCACATCGTTTTAGTAACTTTGAATCTGAACGAGGAAAAACAGAAACTGCGGAGAAACTCGTCTAAAAAGTACTATTCGAGAGTCCCTGCGTCGGGAAGACATATTTTACGGTAATAAAAAAATTAAACTCTCCCACTCCTGTTTCATCTTTTATTGAATAGCACTTTAGTATTATTCCTTCGGCTCCGATATTTTACTGTACGTATGTAACATTTCTAATGTTTGTAATGAATGTTTGAACTTACCTGATCTACTAAATGAATATCAAAAGTAGGAATAGTAGGTGAATAGCAAACATCTTTAATTTTCCAAGTACTGCAAATAATAAAGATAGAAATTAAACTTTACACAAAGTAATTACAAAATAAATATAAAAACTGCGCCAATAAAGAAATCGTAGATTGTGTTTTTCGCCACTTACAAAGTAAAAATAACACGTTTTACTCCACAGTAAAATGTCCACTTTGCACCCATGCGAGAGGACAGACCTTAAAACGTGTTGTGTTGCAGACAGAATTTAAAATACAATTCTGTCGCGAGACCATATGGAACCTAACTTTATAAAAATTGTAACTAAACATAATACAGGAAATTAACTTACATATCATACATATCTACAGTGATTTGAGTGGCAGCACGTAGTGCTTCCACATGGACTAGTAAAGACTCAGGAAGTAGAACATTGGGCGACGAACCAGACCTCTGCTTTGGCGTTTGAATAACCAACTGACTTGTGCTACCTGCTCCTTCGCCCAACGTTTTCTTCACATATAACAATTCTTTTTCTAAACGTCCTCCTTCTGAAAAAACAAAAACACAAAACATTTTTTAATCGTTACGACAGTTGTAGTTTGATCACATTCCTAAATTCCGTACATTAGACCACAGGCGAACAAAATTACGTCGAAATAGCAGGGTTGCAAGTGTAACGTAAGCAAGAAAACAGAGAAAAAGAAAAGGGAAAAGAAATACGTGAAAAACGTCAAAGAAAAGTGAACACAATAAGTCTAACAAACAAGTCTTGTTGTGCTTATACAATGAGTTCAACAAATGAGAAATGAATTATTTACGAAATAAGCAGTAATTCTGTGTGAATATACGAAGGAGAGTTTGTTCTACGGAGCTTTATGAAATTGGTGGACAGTTAACAGCAAGATGGCGGACAAGAGACACTCTAATTAAAAATGTATATGAGACGAAATGATTCTTTTAACACGAACGAAGCCTGAATGAATAAATGAATCATTAATGACGTATTTAGGTGCGTGAAATGCACGACTAACATGATCGTCACAATGTTACAACGACGAGCGTGGTGCCTCCAAATATTTTTACTAAAAAAAAATTAGATCGACCAAAATGCAATACATATTTCCGAATATTTGTTTAGAATCGTAAACAATGAACACCCTGCTTTGGAATTTCGTTGCACTTTCGTTTTGATGTTGCTGATTGGAAGGAGTTTTTTTTTTTTTTCGTTAAGGATCTACGAGTTACTCCTTAATCCTTATCCTTCATCCTTATATCTACAGAGTACAATCAAGTGGCGACATAATAATTGATAGAAAACCAATAAAATACTTCTTATATCAATAAGGAAAAAAATCGTGTATACTATTTCATTTACTACAGCCCAAGTTTTCGTAGTTAGAACTCTTCCTTAGGCAATTCATTAAAATTTCTTTCCTTTTCTTTCTATCTTTTGCAGATGAAGATGTCTTGATACCCGCGCCGCAGAACTTCATCTTCATATAGCCTCTAATAACCTTGTGTCCGCTGTTTTATTTCACTGGTAAACATTCAGTTAAATTACACGCCCGTGTTTGGCAGCTTCCAGGAATGTCTGCCCGTAACGTCTTCATTATTTTAGTGTTGCCAAATTAACCTACGTGCAAATTGCAGGAATATTAAGCTGCGTGCAAATAAAATTGCGGAGAGGATTAAAAGAATGAAAAAGGCAGACAGCACATCGTATTTACATTTTGATAACCTATTGCAAGAAGGAGCTAAAATCGTGATTTCAATAAAACAGTCACCCAACGAACAATATTTCAATCCGAAAGAAATTGAATGGAACGAGATTTGAAATTGCGAATTCCACAAATACGATACTCAGCCAGTCTTTCATCCGACGCAAAGGTCTGAATCATTCATTCATTTTCAAACCCATTTACAGTCGAGGGTAATGTTCGCATAAGCAGCATGTAATAAATCGTTTAGTTACTAAACCTTCATTCTCTAAACTGAAACTAAGTTATTCTTTTGGATGATGTAACACACTTCGTAATCTGTTCCAGGGAGATTCTTCTCTTTATCTCGTCTAATATTAATTCTTTGACGAAAGAGTTGATAAGCTATGAATGTTGCGTATAAAGACTTAACCACCTGTAGAATTATTAGCCACGTTTTCTCCAGTGAAATATTCAGAGTTTGGTTACCAAATCACAAGATTTTGCGTTTTTGCGACTGTAACCGCGTTTTTCCGTTTCTGGTCATAGAGTTCGGGAACCACATTTCACAGGATTTTGTGACCGAGCTCCCGAGGAGTTTCACAAGATTTTTCAAAATTGCCGCGTGCATGTCAAACGCAATTTTCGGAATAAAATGATAATTATTTAATCTGATATGCATTTATGAGGTAAAATTTAATTAAATATTCTAATTTTTATGTTCCAAAATGTATTTTAACTATGATTTTGGGTTTTAAAGCCTATTTAATTATTTTAAAATATCGCAAATTTAAACGAATTACCGGTGTCACCAATTTTTGTTTATACGTTTTGGTTACCAGATATCAGATGAATATTTCTTGTGAAACCTTGTGAACAGACTATGAAAAATTTCACAGCAAGAAAACGCAGCTAATGAATCTCGTGGAAAATCTCGTGGCAAAGCTTGATGCAACCACAATATAATATAATATAAGGACCGTACGTTTTTAATTTTCTTTCTAGTCTGCGGTGGTAAAGTTCAGATTTTGACGTTGGAATAGTTGGAAACCCACTTTGTAATTATTTCTTTCGTGTGTGGGGTTGTTTTTCTGCTGATGGGCTCGGCGGCGCACCTGTTAACATTTTTTTTTAGTTTCAAATTCACCCAACAGCTGACATGCTACGCATTTCTTTTTCTTTTACATTGTACAAGGAAAACCACTAATTCATCTTGCTGTCGTCGAGTTCGATTCAGAAATCAAACGAACCATCAATTTGAATCGAGCGCAACTTTGTCCTCTTCTCCTCCCCGTTTTCGCTCCCCTTTACAATAATTCATTCGATCCTATACCTTTGCCTAGTTATATTCGGTATACTAGAGCCTCGTACCTACAGCAAGCAGCATCCGAAGTTATTTCGTTCTGTCTCTTTTCACAGTTTGTTGTTTAAAACACATCACTTGAAGTGTGCCAAGTCCAAAAATTTTGTACTCGGTATTAAATATCAGTCATGTGACACATTAATAATGAAAATTACAACGTTTGTCCAAGGATATTATCGTACTTCGTATACCGTAATTACGATAGTGGAATCTTTTTTTAGCTGTGGGACAGTAATTGAATCCTAATTTTTCATTTAAAATGGATTTACATTTTTACCGTATTGCATTCTATATAACGTTGTCTCATTCTCGAATCTTGTAATTTTCTCTGCTTTCTTTTCTTTTTTAGTTACTCGCAGAGTCACAATACGATCGTACGTACACACTTATTTACTTTACAAAACAGTACTCACTGCTGGCGTCGTTCTTTGCACTTTGAGCTTTTTCCTAAACAGCAGTACTTTTGTAATTAAGAACTGACTTCGTTTTTAATGGAGGGAGAAAGAGAAAAAAAATCATTACATTCCATCTGCAAAAATTGTCTCCTGCGATGTTCTGAAGAGTCGTCAAGAGATATCAGGAAATAGTAGAAGATAATGTGGGGCACATGCTGTCCCAAAGGAAAAATGGCAGACGATATCTCGTGTGACTGCGCTGCTGGCGGGTTCCTAGTAGATACAGATACAGTTTTTAAATGTGTATAATGGGTCTGCTAAGAAAAAAAAACTACCATTTTACATTGTTTGTCAAAAAATGCATCGTCACTCTTGAGAACGAGCATCTTTTAACAATCCAAGAAAACCAAACGCACGTACAGGGTGTTTCAAGAATTTGACGTTTAGTATAAGGCTTTTCATTTCGAAACGTTTTCGTTAGGGGTATCACTTCAGATAAAAGGTTCAGAACGACCTTTTTTAATATCAGAAGTTTTTATGCTCGAAAGTTACTGGCGTGAAAATGACTCTTTTTCGTATCCTGTACGACCAGAAAACCCGAAATTATGCTATTTTCTCTTCGTACGACATCTTTTCTTTCCTTCATTTTTATGGGATTTGAAAAGCATAAAAAAACCCCGGCCTGACCCTTGCCCCCACGGATATTTTTTGGGTAGCAGAGGACCTCAAGTTATGAATCCAGTCCTCGTACTTTTCGGTTTCTAGCATGCAACTTAATTATCAACTTTTCTTTTTCAAAGATAAAATGTTACAATATACCGATTTGAATAGGCATCAACAGAAAAACTCGCTATAATTAAAAATGACAAGCGTGGCAGTAATTTTGATCCAGAGTTATAATAAAAACAACCATGATTAAAAAGCCTAAAGGTGTAAAATCTCCACACTTCACAAATTTGCATCGCATTGCATTGTTCAAACTTCGGCGCTGTCTTTATTACATGTTATTACTGAATGCATAAAGAATAGCCTTTAGCTGCATTTTTTATAATTTATATCATGATAATAATATGAAAATTAACAGGGATATATTTCAGGTCATTTGAGAAAATTATTTTATGCAGGAATGATTTTGTTGGAAGATCAGAAATGGGAATGGCGGGTTTTGGTACTTCGTTCGACATATTGAGATATCTTGTACATCTAATTTCGGAATTCCACATTAGAAACAAAAAGAAATAAGAATGCATTGTAGCCTAATTTATTGTGAATTTTGGTAAATAAAAAAAATAGCTGTTATTTTAACTTGCAAAAAATCCCTCTTTTACTGATGCACCAATTTTTTTTTTGTTTGAGAATGGATGCTGAACGTATATTATGTTTTACATCTGTGTTTATGTTTCACATCCTGTAAAACATTGTTTACAATTAGTTGGCGGTTTTAGCTTTTAATCGAAAATGGTCGATGACTGCTTTGGCATATAATGTACGGTATTTACTTTCCAATACCGCGTATAAGTTGCCTAATTTTTCACGGACTTCGAAAGTGCAAAACTGCTACTGGAGGTTACACTTATTAGGTTTACACTCTTCTTGACGTCCCAAATTAGCTATATAAAAAAGTATATCCAAGAGAAAACTGCATTTATGATGGTGATGGACTTTAAAATATCAATCGACGCAGCAGGGAAGAAAATATCACGACGAAAGTTTCACAGCAGGTCAAGTTGAATACTCTAGTTTCTGCTCTCAAGAAACGTCGTCGAACCAGATTCGTCGAAAACCAACGGAATTAGTCGAAAAATGGAGAAAATTCGTCAGCAATAGGGTAATAATGTACAAAGTACAGTAATGTGAACGATCCTGAAATCCTAGGACCTATAGTAGGCACGTATATGTATTTTTAGGACATTCGTCGCCGCTAAAATGCGATATGACAAACAGAACAGTAGGTTTCCATATGTTTCCGGTGGGTGTTGGAACACCAATTATTCCCCTTCTCATAATACACGTAAACAGGATCTAATTCATCACTCGCTGAAAGCGTGTTGAATGCCGCAGGAGAAAAAGCAATTTTAAGAAAATCTTTTTTAGAGGGTGCTTGCGGTATGATTCTAAGGAAAGCAGGGAAACATATCCGACTCCGTAAGATGCGATTCATTAGCTTCAAGAAAATATTATCAGTTCAATTTTTGCGACCCCACTTCCCCCACCCCCAATCTCCCCTTCCCGACGACTGAGTGTGAAGAAAAAAATCTAAACATGCTAGCATTTAAATGTAAACCATATCAAATCCAAGTAACTTATGATAAATTTTTTAGACTTTGAAAGAGCAAAAGGGGTGTGAAATATAAACAGATTATGTTTATTACACGTTTGTGAACATATAGAAACTTTTTCATAGTTCTCGTATGACGTCACAATTGCGATTTACGGATGGGTAGGCGCCTAAATCTCTCTAATGATGTATCAGGATTATTGATGCAGGAATCGGAAGATGCATGGACAGTCTGTTAGTACACAGACTTCAACGACAGATTCTCGATTTGATCAACCACAGAATCCAAGAGACTAATAGAACGACGAAGTATACGAAAATTGACGAGAAAAGCTCTTGGTTTCTTCGTATTTCAATAACATGTGCTGCTTTCGGTGGCCGAATATGGCCACCGAAACCATAGAGAAAACTGTATTGAGAGACCGCTGCTTCCGACGATCCAAAGAGGTCTGGCACTGCAACCACCTCATAGAAATACTCTTGCGCTCAGTCAGACTCAGATCGACAGATTAACGAATTTGAACAGAGAAGACATTTTGTCCCTTACAGTCCCGAGACTCCAGATATTCAAGAGCAATATTCCAATATTTCCGTAAGTTCAAACCCACTGGGGAAACCCCGAAGCATCTATAAAACTTGTTTAGTTGAACCTTTTATATCAGAGAAAACATTTTGCAGAGTGAAGTCAGTCATGCTACGAGTATGATAATCATTTTCATAGAAGAAGAAAAAAAAACAGAATTGTGTATCCTGTTGAAATCAAGCTTGTTCAACAAACTGCACGCATGACAAATTGCAACATAAAAGCGAGAGAAATTAACCAACCAAGAAAAAAATGTGTCAACTTACAATTTTACTAGAGAAATCTTGAACAAGGTGTAATTTATACAAGGGAATATTATAGATAAAGAAAATAGTAAACAAATTATATAGAAGTGGAAGAAAGAATCATAAATAATTCGTAGCTATAACATAATAGTTGAAGCCTCTGCCAAATTATACCAATATCTCGATGATAGTGATACAAAATACAGACAGATCAGCGGAAGATGAGTGAATAATATTAATGAAACGTTACTTACCTTCTACCCATAATTTTTCTACGTCTATTTCTATCTTTGCTGATTTTAATCCAACGCAAAACATACATAGAACTAGGAGTCCAACGAATAGCACTTTCCCTGCGTGTTCTTGCACAAAACATCCTACACTGTACAAATACGACTGTAGAGCTCCTCGTATCCATAGTGCACTCGTGTGTCCACTGGCTCTGCCCTGAAAACAAAAAACCAATATTAGTCTCATCATTCATGTGTTTTATCGACGTATAATTATTGTAGAGTACTAGTAAAAAGTAAAAACAATTACACGAAACACTTTAAGATTCATTGCTGCACTACCATTCAAACCCTGGGTTCACCCTCCAATGGCCAATGGCCACGTGTGGTCCTCTCGGTTTCAGGGATTCCCAGCAAAATTACCGAACCAGATTCTGCAGTGTAGATGCACGTGTATTTTGTTTAGAGCATGGATTCCATATTATAAAATAACAAAATACTGCTGCACCTTCAGTACAAGTCTGGAATTTGTTATGATCCAAAGCTAAGGTATCTTTAATATCATTCTAAATTTACATCTAGTCTAACCTGTAACTCAGTAGCGCGTATTATAATTCAAGAATTTTTTTATACGTCGGTGAATTAGGGACCTACAGCGCGACGCCTTGCATTCCGCAAAGCAAACGCGCGAAAGAAATAATATTTTTTTTATGAAGTTTAAAAAGAAAATCAGCAAAAAAAGAAAGGAAAGAATGCAATTTTATTTATTTAAAAAAAAAGAAGATGTTTTTATACTCCGCTCTGCACAGAATCCAGTAACTGCCCATCCCCAACACAAATAAGCAGAGATGAAAACCCCAAAGTCCATTTCGGAGTCGGCGGAAGCCTCTCTCTTCTTTTTCCCTTCTTGACAAGTTTATTTCTCTTCCTCCCCACTGCGAGAGTGGGTTCGGCGAACCCTGGGTGGTTCATCTTTTTCGCCACCCTGGTTTCCATTCTACTGTCTAAAATATGAAGAAAAACGCAGCGGTAAAACAGATATAGAGCGCGAGGGGGGAGAGCCCTGAAGGAGCAGGGAGGTATTATATAGAAAGGCTGACAGTCTTTAATTAAAATATTTTACTCCGGGCAGTAGTGGGTGTGGCTTCCTATAACCCTGTAAAGTCTTCATCATCAGCGACTGACCCATTATACGGGGGACCACACAGTGCTGACATTAATTACGGTACCCTGTGCAAAATACTCAAGTTTTTCCTTAGGTGCCAGAAGAGTGTTAGAAGGCTTTTGTTACTGAAAAATGGTCAAAACTTGAAATTTTCGTATCGGCATAATTATATAATTCCAGAAAAATGGTCTGCTGGAGTGAGGTAACAACACGCTTTCTTTGAAGATATTGACGGGGTTGAAATAATTACGGTAAAAACCACCTGGTAAGAGGAAAATTTCCCAAGCCGCGATAATTCTACATGCACAACCTACCCACTGACATAAGCGAATTGTAATTCGCTTATGCCACTGAAAACGGATCTACGAAGATCCCTTGTGGTAACAACGTAATTCTGCCGTTCTGCGGTTTCAGGGTTTATAAACTGCCAATCTGCTGGTTATTCGTCTTTTCGTAAAACATGAGGATGTTACAGCATGAACAACGTTGTTTTCAGTTATAATGTCACGAGTTGGCCTAATGCTTTCACTGTAGTTGTGAAAGGGTACGAGTGATCATTTTTTGCGG
>JAQFYH010000507.1:0-12344 GCA_034694405.1 Scolopendrellopsis subnuda
TCGTACACAGATGCTACGATCGAAACGAATGGTGTTTGTTGGCCGCCAACCTCCGGAATGGAGACGGCACTTAAAGAGAGAGAGAGAGAGAGCGAGCGAGAGAGAGTATCAATATCGCAGATAATAAACTTACATGTGTCTCCCCTTATATCGTAGTTCTTTGAAAAGATAATTCTTGTCAATTGTGGAGAAAAGCGTATCGAGCATATTGCTATATATAAGGATTTTGTTCGCCTTGCCACGTTTGAAAAAAAAGTGATATCGCAAAGCCTGATACAAAACGAATATAAATCCAACGCCTATCTTTTATTATATCCCAAAAATATTTTGCTGTCTGAATATAAAGACGGTGGATGTGTATATCACAACATCATATGATTTGTTTGATCGCTGGGTTTAGGTGGAAACAAGCAAAATGCTAGGATTTCATAATAAATAAAATATAAATAAATAATAAATCTGTTGTTGCAAATCTTTTACGTATGCATTTCTGCAAATCTTCTTCGGGTGATTTTCGGTTAAAGATCGTTTATAAAAGAGCGATTTTTTTTTCTTTGGAATATGATCGATTATCAGTCTGAAGAATTCATATCTTCCACTTGTCATACACAATGGGAGCGAGACAAATTTGCAGAAAGGCTTTTAGTCGATTGAGCTGTTTGCAGAAATCCAACCATTCTAGAAACTTTCTGAGGAGAATTAAGGAGCGATAGGGATAAAGTCCCTGGCCTAACATCCTTCTTATATTATTTTGCAAAGTGTCATTTGGTAAAATAGTTTTCATAGTTTTTCTTTGTATCCTGTATTATGAAAATAAAATTGTTATAATTGTTTACCTTTACGGCTTTACCAATTAAAACCAGAAACTTTAAATGTTATTCTTCGTGGTAATAAAATATTTGCATCATCTAACAATCTTTAGGATTACAAAATTATACAGTGATATTCCAAATCTAATTTTGATTTACTGCAGTGCAGTACAGGTCACGAATACAGCACGTGTATGAAATATGCCGCTATGCGTCATACGTTTCTCGACACTCTTTAATTTCCGGACAATTATTTATCTCCTTTTTTTTTTTACTACAAATTCCTGTGGAAAATTCTGTCCAGGCCCCAACTCTATATTCTAGTTCTGCTACGGAGATCTAAGAAATGTACGAATACGGAGTATTGTGAAAAACCATATTTCCATCAAATAGGCAAGAACATCGATGATATGCGTTATCGAGTACTATTTTTCTCTCCCCCCCCCCCCAAACATAAAAATCTAGCTGCTCTATATACCAGGGCTGTAACAAGACGTCTAACTTAAAAAGAGAAAATGAGGTGACAACGTTCGGAAGCGAATCCAGCCTTGAAGCACTTCGCTTCAGAATTGGCAAAATGTGTGAAATGCGAAGCGTTCTTGGTTTTAAAGAAATGACATTTGCTCTTCGGATTGTGAAAAAAAAAATCAGAGAAAGAGAAGAAGAAATGGAGGAGTATTAAATGTATAAAACTTGGTTCTGCCACACTTTGGCGTTGTTTGTGCTGCTGTTCAAAGCTCGGTGAATGTTAAGTTATATTATTACGGGGATTGACAGCCCTCTAGCAATGTAGGAAAATAGTGGAAGATCTTGATCTTCTTCTCAGCTGCGAATCTTAATAACATCAATGTAAATAAGAGATGGGAATTGAGGGAATTTACGATCAGATTTAGGCAATGCCATTTAGGAAAACGGTTGTACCTGTTGACTCAATATTCGCCTGTAATTCTGGCGTGTATAAACGTCAACTCGGAGGATTAGATCCACGAGGAATTGGTTTTTCTGTATTGTTTATTACTGGGTGGTGTATGTGAAGTTCGTCTAATGATTTCCAGTTCCGTAAATGGAAAGAAGCAAAGAAAATGAAACGCAAATGTTTTATTGTAATGAACGGAAATAAAACATGACAGGTTTTTTTTTTATTTATGATATGTAAAACAAATATGTTAAAACACATGGAAAACGGTATTGAAGAAACGGATAATATTACAGTATCTAGCTTTGCATCAAGAATGAACTCGAAATTTTAAAGTTAATAAGTTCATCGTTTTACTTTACACTGTGAGAATAGAGATTTACCATTATCCACAACAATTGATATAAAAACAAAGAGTACATTGAACTTTATAGGCCTACTGTTTTGAATGTAGCCCTATAGACTACATTGAACTTTATGTCCACAATTATATTTGCTACAGTTATATTGTCTCAAGTATGATTGTTCTATTGGCATGTTTCAGTCTGGACGTTAACATAGTCTGATGCTTACCCGAATAATTTGCATTAACTGTGTTGTAGCATTGCCAATTTTGGTAATATTGTACGTAAGTAAATTTTTTAAAAAATTCCGTACAAATATTTGCTTGGAAACAAATTCGCATTCGAGTCTTTGTGACACAAATAAAACGCGACAAGTTCAAAACAACATGCTCTCTCATTGGGAAAATAGGAGAAAAATTGCTGAAAGAATGACCACGTATTTCTGTAATTTATTTTTGGTTTTGGTCTGAAATTCCGTTAGTGCCAAGATCTCGTATCTTTAGGAAGAAAAGGAAAACTGATTATATTTGAGGAATGCAAAATACGTACAATCCCCTCCAGCTTGTTGACAAGTCTTACGTTATAAATTTTCTGCGTTCATCTCTCGTGCTCTATCTGTGGATTGCTTACTCTGTTTCCAAAATGGAATGTCTTGACGATATTAGGTCGTTTTAAATAGATTGACATTAATGCAGCATACTTGGGGGTTCTACAATTAAATAGTCGGTGACTCATGAAGAACAATTTCGCATCAGGTTTAATCATAAGGGTCTATGTTATTCGATGGGGGAGATAATAATGACTAAAAATAGACGACGTAAGATGCCTTTCACTCTTCAGAACAATGGAATAAAGTCCAGCAAATATTATACTCGTATAATATATCTGTGCTACAAAACGGTGCTGCAGCACCTTTTTTGCATCCATGGATTAGCGATTGTCCAATCAGAACCCCATTGGTGCAGTAATATTTTTGTCAATTAGCATGTATGCTTGGATTTTCATTTTTATTTCATAACCTTAGCGTTAAGGCGAATTGTAAAGGAAGTGAGAAAAGTTCCAACGTGGTGTTTCCGGCAATGTATCTCTATGGGCAAAAGTCATTCCAGGATTGCGGCCTTAATATTGCATAAAAAATCATAAACTTCTTTTTAAAAGAAAGATCTCTTAAAACTACAATGTTTGCTATTCCTAATTTTTCTGGAAATTTTTAAATTAGTGGGAAAGTTTGGAGCGAAAGTTTGGTAATAGCATGTCCCCGGTTCAATATACTGTGGTGTAAATCTAACTGCATGAATGTGACAATAAGACTCTCTAATTCTATATTAAATTTTTTAAGTTAATAATGTAATCCCTAAAACCACGTAACAATTACCCCTGTATATGAAAATGGACTTTTAAATATTTTTAAAAATATTTAAATTACTGGGATGCAACTCAACCCGACTTTATACCCTTTAAAATATTTCTTTTAAATCAATGCATGTTGTACCGATATGACTTTACAAGCACCATGTATGCATGGGATAATCTTCTGCTAAGACAAGTTATGACGGTTGCCGCAGCAGTAAAAAAAAATGTCCAAGTCACTCGCATTATCTAAAAAAAAATTATATAAAAATGAAATTTTAATTTAGTTTCATGAAAGAAAAGTCATTTTTTGAATAAGGTATATATACAGAAACGGCTTCATTTTTTTTTAAGTTGAAAACAATTGATATATAGCCTATACTTCGTATATATAAAAGCGAGTTTGAATAAAAAAAGAGGGAGGATATTTTAAAAAGTGAAGGGTTTTTAAGAATAAAAAAGTGCACGGTTCCGTGATGGCAATATTTCACGCGCGCCACGCCAGCAGTTACAATGAAAGGATTTACTGTGTGACATCGAATAAGCCCCCGTTCATCTGCGGGGTTGGTGCACGACGAGGAGAACATTTTTCTGAATAAATTATCCATCACAGGTGTGTGTGTAAAGAGGTTAAAGAGTTCGCGACCGCGCGCCCTCCCGTTATATTTATGTCCGCAGTGGATGAACGTTTAATATCACGAGCGCAAGATCATCATCTAAGTTACGTACGAAGTTCATCATGGGAGGCAGAGCGAAAGGATAAGATAATTATTATCTTAGAGAAATTATTTAATGGCGTCTATAATGTTACTAAACGCAAAATGAGAGTAAAATAATCATTGTAAAAGCTATCAACACCAGAGTGTCTGTGAAGTTGACATGTTCATAAAAATGGTATAGGCCTATATATAGCTGAGCTGATCGATGGACACGTGTATAGAAAGAAATAAACTATGAAAAATAGATATTCCGATTAGATACACCTGCTGGTGTTAGTATATATAGCGCAGCCAATAAAAATAAAATCTTTTATAGAAAATATAAGCAATGAGAAGGAGGAAAACAATCATGAATCATGAAACTAACAATACCACTTTCAACTTTAGTACAGCACTGTGTGGCTCCTGTCGAAAATAACTGACAGCACGAAACAGACATTGCTTTTGTATACTGCGTATTTTTCATAAAATTCAGAAACTTGAAATTATCAAATTATATATCATGCAAAAACTATAAATTTTAAAGTCTGATTATCACGGCAATTTATATCATAATTTAAAAACCACATGTTCCATAATCATACAAACAAATATATTGCACAATTTGTCTCGAAAAAAAAAGAAAAGAAATCAATCATATCGGTTTCTCTTTCTCCCAAGTCTCCAGTGAGTGTCAAATTTCATTCTCATCTTTCTGTTCGAAAGAGAGAAGGGTTTTGATACCCCTCCAGTCTCTTTTGTTCCGTTTGTTTCAATAGATTCAAGCGACTGAGAAACGGAACAAGTTGCTTCGATATATTTTCATGATGTCTCTTTTGAAATTACTTGTAATTGTGAAATGAGTTGAACTCAAAACATTATAAAAATACTGAAACGAAAGACAGAACCATCGAGTTCTGTTCCGACGAGAGTATCACGCAGGAAACCCTACAGGAAACCCAGTGATGTTGCGCTGGTATCAAGCAGAACCGGCGTAACTTATGTCATAGGGCCCGAGGCAAATACGAGGAAAAGACTGAAGAGAGGACCCGTTGGTTGAATTATTAATTAGAGTCCATCATACGGTATCGTTGTTGACTTTGAGAGACTGAACTGCCAATGGATTCATAATTGGAGACTACAATTTGAGCAATATCCTAATTGTTAGCGGGTGTGGATTGGAGAAGGACAATTAAAGATTAGATCTTGCACGTAACCATGCAGCTAACTTTTGCATCATGGGTAGACCAGCATTATCCAGAGAGTACGTGCATAATAAGTTATATATTATGTTATGAAGTCACATTAGAACAACAGAGAAATTAATTACCGAGAGTATGTAATAAAAAAAAAAAGAAAATTAAACAAAAAGAACTTGGAAAACGAAGAAAACAGGCGACTCATAATTATATTTGACCTGCGTGCGAACATTTATCTAACTTACTATATACGTTGACTGACTTGTTAGTATCAGGTTTTACCATTACAGGACATGCGATATTTCAGATTTAGAATTCAGAAATATTGGTTATATCCATCCTCATTCCTCAGATTTTAGAATTAGGATTGAGAGTGAATCTCGAGTTTCCTCGACCGCGGAAAGTGAATCTTCATTTTCTTTTGAAGCATCGCGTTCTTAAAACAAGAGGTTTTTTTTAGGTAAATCTCTTCAAGCACCAAAAAAGAAAGATTCGTTTAAATCAGTTCAAAGGAAATAACAAAGAAAATGCAGATTTTTCTCTTTTTCTTTTGAAGTCGAATTAGTCGAATTAATTCGGTTTTTCTATCGTTAATGATTAGAAAAACATATGCAGCAGCAGAATTTCTCGGCGCACGCGGTCATTAATCCTTCAATGCGAAGACAGAAATAAATATATTCCTAATTTCAGGCGAGCGAGAGAGTTGGTTCGTCTCGCGTTTGAATTAGAAAAGGCGAAATCAATTCGCGTGTATGAAAAGAGAAAATGTTTAAAAAACTGAGTCATCTCTCGCTTGTTTCCTGACTGAGAAACCGAGAATGTACAGGGTGGTCCGATGGAAAAAGTTTGATAATGTAACTTTTTACAACTCGGAAATAATGGATTTTATTCATCGGCTTTATTGGTGTATCGATGGCAAATATTGATTTGAAACCTTTGAGGTTCTAATTTTCAGTCAATTTGGTGAAAATATAAACCATCTCGTTGACGTTTCCTTTTTTATTCCGGTTATGATAATTCATCGTCTGATAAATCCCACGACCGGAGCGTTATGGCCAATCATATGCTCCATTTCAGCGTCACATGCTCCATTTCAGCCAATCAAAATATATTAATAGCTAGAAATATCATTTTAAAGCATTGCCAGAATGAAAAAAACATTGTTTTTCGGAAATTTTATTTTTAATTTAAGTTTAAAATCATTCTTCATTAATAATCAAGCAATTACAATATGCTGTCTAATTAATTCTACTAAAATTTAATATTCTTTTTTGTTCATAGTTATTTCAAAATAAATTGTGTAAAAATTTATATAAAATAATTAAGGTTTACTTTTTTTGGCAACGCTAATCAAAGCAAAGATGGCGGCGTCCAACTCAGCGTAGATTTGGTGTTGCAAGTTTACACGAAATTACCAACGTTTTAAACAATTCAAAATCGATTAACACTGGAAAAAGTAACAAAAATGTTCTGAAGCAATTATATGCGTTTTGTTCCGAACGAAAATATCCTGCAGAACTGGGACTACAACATGAAGAAGGTGAACGGCGTGGATCATTTGTTACGGTATGAGACCATTCATTATATTCTCATTTGAAGCATGTGGTGGAAAAATTATGATAATTCCTGTATTTTGAGTAACGAGTTGTTCTGCGTGGCGAAAATCGCACTCGCGCTCTAATTATTATAGCTAATTTTTCCACCACTCGTTATATTACAAGCGATAATACTTCTGGGTCTAGAAGTATTATCGCGCGCGCGCGCTTGTTCATTGATACAAATAACTTAGTTGTTATTTTGCCTGGAAGTTTCAATTTTTTTATTCATGATATAATCTTTTTAATTTAAACTAGAGATGAATGGATTATCGACTGTAAATATTTTGCTCTGCACTCTTGGATATTTCGCGGAAAATCCACTCTTGCAGAGCAAATTACGGCGATAATCCAATCATCTCTTATTATATTACAACTGATTAAAAAATAAAAGAAAATTATAATGATGAAACGTAAATAAAACACAAGGAAAAGCGATTTTAAAGGAAAGAGAGAGTTTTTGGGAGAAACAAACCAAGTCGACATTTATAATCTCAGAGTATTGAGTACTGAGCCCTTATGAATACTTTTTAAGCTGATTTGTTCAGAAATTAAATATATTCATTCTCTAAACGACAGTTTATAACTAAATGATAAGTGTTTCCAGTTTAAAAATTAAAGATAGCATCTAGATGTGTAGTTTGCAAGTGTGCAAAGGCAGTGGAAAATCTACAGATTCAGCGCAGATTGCATCAGCTCTGGATGATTGTTTGACACTAACTCTTGAAATTCCATACTTACTTGTTAGCCCGAAAGTGACGCTTTATTACAATGTAAAATAAGAAATTATTACAATAACTTAATTAATAATCGTTACCTTATTGATTCTGAAGGGAATCAATTTACTGTGTAGGCCTGTTACAACGAAAATAATATTTGAAACCGGTTGATTGTAACCTCAGATTTGATGGCGTCCCTATAAGCTTGAAAGAAAATTATTGTAACCGTTTCCCCCAATTTCTTTGCAAAAATAAAATAAAAAATAAAACTGTTTTGTTCTGGCAAAACAGGATTGAAAAATAAAATGCAGGAATGCATAAATGTAGCGAATACAATGTACGCGAGAGATTTATAGATGCATTTCACATGGAATGGAAATATTTTTAATGTTTTTTTTTTACTGGAACGCCAGGATATTTCAAGCTCTACTGAATATCCTTGATGATAGCAACGTACAGCTTGAAGATACAGGGCGAGATATTAGTATATGAACAAGCTTACACACATACACAAGACGGGTAAATGGTAGCTTAGTCTTAAATGCACGCTGCTGAAGTGAAAAAAAAAATAAACGGAAACAACTGTAGTTTACAATATACACGTAGTATCTTTAATTTTACATAGATTTGTAGCCCAACCATTAAAGAATCTAGGAATCTTCTGAATGACTTGCTTGTCTTTCATTTAACACATTCTAAACCTTAATTCCTAGAGGTGAGTAATTGATAAACAGTGTTTTAGATTGTACATATCGTACTCATACACTTACATGTGCTCTGAACGAATAGCCGTCCAGATGGGAACCAACATGAGCTTTACCCATACAGCAGCTCCGAAATTTGCGAATTGTGGCTACTGATATCTTGTAAATAAAAATAACCCTGTTCAATAAAGACTATAAGTTGGCGCTTGAACAGTATGCTTAATTCAAATTCAAGAAAAAATGAACATGGTAAAATGACACAAAAATGATGTAGCCTATGGATTGAGTCCAAGAGTTCCAGTTTTGGATTAATGCCTTACGAGGACTACGCCGGAATCCTGTTGTAACGTGGACCAGACCTATTTTATTCTCTGCTTGTGAGTATCCTTTATTCAAAAATTGACATCACAAACCAGGTTGCAGCTAACATATTATTACTGAAAAGTGAAAACACATCTGCTTTTCGGTAAATGAACAAAATGAAGTTGAAATTGTTTGAAACACCCTGTTTTTATTTTGCGCAGACTCCGGTGACAAATGCGATATTTTCTCCGGTCCGCGCTCGCTCGTGCCTGTTAACCCCGCCGTGTATATGACGAATGTAATATCAGGGTTGTAGTAGTAAGTCTGCTTTTTCATCGCGAACTTGCATTGCTAAGGTTGTTGCCGCCAGGAAAATAATAACAGTAATGGCTGCAGCGCACAAAGCAACAAGTCTAAAGTTTACAGTGTTTTACGTTTTGCAGTTTGCTATATTACAACATCAGTTCCTTCTATAGTTTAGCTACAATACTTGAAGAGACTATACACGGTTAACCGACGATTTTGGAGTTGATCGGTTGGACTTGGAATATTTCATCACCCAAACATCATTTTGCTCTCTATATCGTATAAGATAAAAAGTTTAAAACCATATTCGAACAGGATACAATTTTATCAGCAAATCGTGAAAATTAGCAGGAAATATCCTATTTCGGCATCAAAGAATTTTGTTTGCTGGTTAATATCGCCGTTGGTTTCAGTACGCGAAAAACCTGTGCAAACTCGTTTGAAAAGATAATAATTATCCTTTTTTGTTAACGATATCAGCTTCCTACCAATACGCGAAAGTCGTGCATGCTTTGCAGGGGAATCAATACCATTTCAATAGCTAAAATTGCCTCTAATAATGTGTTTTGAATCAAGAAACATCAGATTCCTCCGACTCCAGATAGTAGGGACGGAGAATATACTGGAAAGTCACCGCCCCCGCCTTCTTTTTAGGTTGGTGAGCGAGCTGGCTCTCTAATTCTTTCCATGAATAAGTTACATTTATTTAAAGGTATTCGGTTATTATGATTTTGGGCTATTTCTCGCTCTGTGGTTGATTTGATAACAACTACAGGTTCTATACAACCATTCATAACCTATAAAGATTAAGTCGAGTTAATTTAGAATCCGTATAAGTACTGTATTATTACCAGGCAACTTTAAAACGAAAAGTACCATTGTTCCGATGTTCTCAATCTACAGAGTACAGATCTTTCTAGATTAGGTCTCAAAAATCATTTCGGATTTGGACCTATGACATTTACTTCGCTCCGAATATACAGAGTAATACCACGTCCCGCAGAATTTAATGAGACTGTGTTTAATGTTTACACGCACCTTTCGGCGCTGCATTATACCTTTTTGTTATTCAATTTTTGTAACGCTGCATAAATTTTAATTTGTTCTCCGACAATATTTGGCCACACCCTGCTAGTAAACGAACATAAACGTCGAGTTACCGGCGCGTTTACATCCTCGGCAAACTACCGCTCTGAATATGATTTGAATTTGAATCACCTTTAATCCGTAATAATACGAGACGTGGAAAATTGTCAAAACGATATTCGGAAGGAGATATTTACGTGCTTGCATGGAAAATGTAATTTACAAAGTTAAAATGATAGGCAGTGCCAGTATAAGAGCATAAACGGAGTAGTTGTTAATACCGCACACACTTCTACACCTGAAAATTGGCGATCTATTCGTAAGTGCGCCGAACAAAACCCTTCAACGCATCCAACATGTATCAAAATCGCCGCTACCGAACAATATTGGAGCGTTGTATCTCGAGATAACATTTTGGTGGGATTGTTTATGCATAAGCCCTTTTATTTTACACGGTGGAGTATGATTGTGTACAGTTTCCAATTTAAAGTTTCATTCCTAAATAGGGGTAATTGTCAGTCTAGCACCAAGCGCATTCTGAATTTTCCCCTCACTGAAACAGTGTGTCATATAAAATTCGTATACATTTCCAGGGCCGCTTTCTCTCTCACTCTCTCTCTCGCGTGGTAAATCAATCTACAGCCAATCAGAGGACATCATTCAAACATCCTCTCGCTACATCACGTTTCAAATGAGAAAGGCGAAGATTTTGGCATGGCCCGGGGAAAAACCGTATAAGCTTGGAGCCAGAGTGCCAGACGCTACGTAATTCCGTATATCCCAACGTAGCGGCTGGCGTGCGAGACTGCGTTGGGACAAGCAAGTGCGCGACAAAAGGTCTCTCACGAAAGCGTTGTTGTAGGCTGTGAAAAAATAAAACTGTTAAAGCGCTTGATAGTGTGGTTATTTAAAAATGGCGCTGTCCTATCAGAAAAGTGAACGTAGACAAGTGTGTTAAGTTAATTGTGTTAAATTACTTAATAATGTCACATTATAAAATTTATAAATCATTTTATTTAGAAGCATCACAGAGCCTTTTTTTAAAACTTTAGTCGTAAAAAAATTGATTCGCGAAAGACTTAATACAGCTTAAAGTTTCCGATGGAAATCATGTCATCGAAACCCGGTCATCTCATCCATATTGTAGTTCCAGCTTTATAATCATGAGAAGTTTACATGGACGTTACGAAGAAATTGCGCCGTCGGGTGCAATTTATCCGTCTTCTAGGTAAGTGACTGATGACGGATTGATAACATCCATTTGGTATAAAGTTTTAAATTGGGTAAGGTGGCATTCCCACTCGACTCAATTCCTATTTTGAAACTGCATATTTTCTTGTTTCAGGACTGCTTGGTATATTGGATGTCTAATTGTGAGCAAGATTCTAAGAGCAACATGTGTATTTTTTTCATACGATATTCTAAAAATAATTCATATTGCACAGTTCCTGTTCATTTTAAAAGCAGTGTAAGTTGTACCAGAGGATGCCAATGTGAATGAGTATAATCAAGGATGATATAATCTGTCTGGTTGTACTTTTCACGTCATTTAATAAATTCCTTTACACCAGAACTTATAAATATTCAACGTTTATTTATTCTTTATTTACAGTTCTGCCGTTTGTTTTACATTGATACAGAAACCTTTCTCTTCGGGGAAAAAAATTACTCGGCACCTAGTAAGTTTAATAAAAATCGAGTAGCCTACTTTTACACAATGTAAAATTGCTCAATGTAAAATATGAATTTGTAATTTTTTTTTTCAGTGGTACCGGATCATAAGGCATGCAGTTATCAACTGTGTGCTTTCCCTGCTCTGGTTGTTTGGGTTGACGTTATGTGGTCCTCTTAGAACAAACCTGGTTTACGAACATTGTGATTTAGTTGTGATTGGAATATCTGCTGCCTTATTCATGGGATCGGCAGCAACTTCTAAGGTATGCTGCTGCAGTCTATATCAAGTGCTTGATTAACAAAAAATATCTCTAAATTTGCATATTTTACTAAATAAAATGTAATCTTCCCTGTAGATACGAGGAGCTGTATTGTTTGTTGCTGGCATTCTCGTGTTGCTACTATTGGACAACGATTCCCAAACTACCGTTTCTCAGGAAACCCAAGGTATTCTTTTATAATTTAATGAGATTTGCTTTCCCCTAGAGCAGTTTTCGGCAGAATTCTACTTTCAGTGTCCCCTTCATTTACGCAGTTGCTTTTCACTGTTTTTTTTCGAGCTGTGGCGTGCACTGCAACCAGTCGTTTTGAAGAAAATACTTACACGGGGTCGGGATTATCCTATTTTTACTTTGATTTTT
>JAQFYH010000508.1:0-12333 GCA_034694405.1 Scolopendrellopsis subnuda
AAATTCTACTCCGAATACATTTTAGAATTAAAGTTAGATTATTTAAGTTAATTTTTACCTCATAAATGCATATCAGATTAAATAATTTTCATTTTATTCCGAAAATTGCGTTTTGACATGGAGGGTGCCATTTTGAAAAATCTTGCGAAACTCGCCTGAGCTCGGTCACAAAATTCTGCGAAATGTGGTCACCAAACTCTATGACCAGAAACGTAAAAACGCGGTCACAGTCACAAAAACACAAAATCTTGTGATTTGTTAACCAAACTGTAATATTTCACTGGAGAAAACGCGGCTTTATAAGAAGTATATATTGACCACAACCTGCAATAACATGGGACAGAAGCAGCAAAACAGATTGAAATAAACGCAATTTTTTGTAGAATGGCGAAAACATAAAAATCTGATGCAACATCCGATACCAGAAAGTTTTCTTCTGATTTATAAAATCATGCGCGTATTACGAGTTACGACATAGTGCGGAACTCTGTTTTGCGGGTGATACATTTTCGTATTTTAGTAAGTACTTCTTCTCTGCAACAGGAAAAAAACACTGTTTAGTAATACCGTAGTAAAAAGATTCTTACCTAGGTCTCCGTCGCAGTGTTAATAACTTACGTATTTTGGAACTTTTTTCGAATAATTTAATAGGTATCAGCCAGAATAAGCTTTGCCGCATAATCCAGTAAAACTCGGAATAAAATGTTTGGACCTATATTTTGAATAAGCAAATACGAGTAGTAAATTTTTGTGGCCACAAGAGGATTCCATTTTAGCTCCAAATTTATGAGCGGGTTTCATGCTTTTTTTTTCGCTCTTTTTATTTCATTATAACTTTGGCACCCGTTTTCTGGAAAAATACTAGGTCAATATATAGAGGGGACACATCCAGTTGAAAAATAATATGTTGGTGTTTAAAGGAAGAAGATTTCTTATTAATGGAAACACCTATAATATTAATAATAATAAATATTCGCTCTCGGCTCTGCTGGAAATTGTTTTATTTTATCAAGACCAGATGCGGAAAATAACAGAAAAAAACACTAATCATACTAAGAATAATCTTTACACCGTATGTATCCCTATTTTTCCATTTTATTATAATATTCGATATCAGCAGCTACAGAATTGATACGATAATATGAAAAAATACATTGTTATCGATAGATAAACCTTTCACAGAACCTTGGTTATTTTATAGATACTCGTACCCTATTTTGTTGCGCGACACATTCGCTATATCTCTTTCTATTCGATTTTTTTTGTAAAAGAAATGGTCAGTTCTCTAAAACTGAATAGCCTATTCGTATCCACGGAGAAATGGGTCTCGATGATCAAACATTTCTCGCTTCCAGATTTCTCGCTGCTCTGAATATTTTGCTCGTTTACAGGATATCCCTATTTTCTTCAGGGTTGTGAGTATCCATCAGAAATTTTATTAATTGTGTTTGTTTATTTGAAACCCCAATAATAAAATCAAGAACGGTTAAACACTGTTCTAGAAAGGTAAGCAACTTACGAGGAAGCGGAAGTCACGTGATTAAATATGGCGTCCTCCATATTGTGCGGTGTTCTAAACACGAAAAAATGAATTTATTGATTCCTATTTACCAAACAATTTACATTTTTGTACTGTATGACATTGTAGCTTTGCGCACGACGAAAATAGGTGAGAAGATTCTCTTATTTAAATTAATCTAAACACTCAAATATTAGTTTAAAGTTAATTTGCTTACTCATGCACCTGCAAAAATTTGTAAATCGTGTCATGCCGATGCTGTTTTCTGAAATTAAAATGTTTCTATAAGTATTTATTTTTAAATACAATCTTCACTCGTACCTTTAGCAGATGCAGTAAAATTAACGTTAATAATGAATAAAAAGTGTTCCCTCCCCGTCTATGATTTAGGTAAATAAAACAAATGGATTGAGCCTGAGTTAAAAACGCGAAAACTTGCGCGTGTTTGTGTAAACTATAAATTTAAATAATGTATAATAAATAATAAATTACCATCAGAAAAGATTATTTTATGACAAAATCTAAAACATTGAAACGTCTTGCTCAATATCATTGCACGTTTTTCTTCTTCGTGATTTTGGACGAGGACTACTTTGTTTGTTTTCAGGTATTGACTTAGGTGGAGGCTGCACTCGGGACATTGAATGTAGGAGCATTCCTTTTGCTTTTTGTAATAACAAGACTAGCAAATGCGAATGCATGATCGGATATGAACCTCTTTCGGCTACGGAATGTCAGTTTTCTCGTAAGTTCTTTCTTCACTGGATGCAGAATTATCTTGTTTACAGAATTTTAAGGACATAATACGTAGTAGTAAGAGTTGCATAATCCATTTGTGGTTGAGCCTTTGGTTGTTTTTTTTTTTTTTATAGAAGCTTTAAAAGAGAACTTTTTTCAGGTTTATATTTAGGTTCACCATGCACACTGGACAGTCACTGTAGCAGAGATATTCATAATGCTTTCTGTAATGAGACATTGAGCTACAGCAAATGCGAATGCATGAAAGGATACGAACCTTTTTCATCTACCGAATGTGCATCATCTAGTTCTAGTAAGTCCTTCGAATATACAGTAATTAAATAAAGTTACTGTCTTTGTTTAATGACATTAACTGTAAGTGTAGCTTGATGTTTTAGCTCTTCGTGTCGAACCAGCCACTTCCTGCAACAGCACTCGACGCTGCAAGGATTTCCACGTAACTGCTTCCTGCGTAAAAGGAAACTGCAAATGCAGAAACCCATTCATCAGCAAGGAGGATTTCTTTTCGGAGACCTGTCCTCCCGGTAAAAATGACCACTCTTTGGTGCGGCTAGAATACTCGACTCATAAGAGTAAAGTAAAGTAACCCGACAGAAAACACTGACATTTTATTTTTGAGTTACCTGGTCATATTAAGCCGGTGGCCTCATTGGGGAATGCCCAAGCTTTGTAGGATTAGAGGTAGAACATTCAAGTATCATGTTATTACACGTTTTATCAATAATCGCTGACAAATTCTGGTTTCACGTTATTTATACAAAAATACAGTAAAATAAGTAATTGCAGCCCTTTCCGTCCGGGTGTGACTTTGACCAAGTGAGTATTCCATATACGGTACTCACTAACTTGTGAGTACTCCATATCAAAGCACTGCTGGAGTGCTGGTGACAACATTTCACAGGAAAAATTCCACTTATCAGAGGCCTCATGCTTAAATAACTTAGTCAAGAATACAGTATAAAGTAAAAGGTCCGTCCCTTCTAGGCTATCTTCGTCCGCTGGCCAGCGCCAACGATAACCCCTGGGTCACCATTTGCATGACAATAACGCAGAAGAATAATATTATTAATTTTTCAGTCAAAATAGGAAGCCCGTGCATTACTGATTCCGAGACCTACTGTCCGAAGAAGATAAACAACAGCCGCTGTTTGTTTAATGCCAGCAGCAGAGTGACTAGTTGTCAATGCGACGATGGGTTTTATGCGGCGAACGATACGCATTGTATCAGAGGTAGGTGTTAGGTGACCAGGTTATCCATCTCAAAGTTGTGAATCAAAATGCGATAGCTTGTACGGAGAGTAACCGAATAGTAGGCATAATAAAAAAAATACATAGAAACAAATTAACGTAACAAACTACCTGGTTTTTTCCCTTTTCTTGTCTGCAGTGGCTTGACAGCAATTTATTAATCTGACATACATTCAACAATCGTTTAAGATATTTTGGAAAGTTACGCTCTCTCTCCCCCCAAGAGCTGCAGTTCACTATATCGATAAAAAAAAAAAAGAGAAAAAGCAGATCTCATAATATCCATTATATTGGATGGCATAAATGAACCAGGGTTCATCCTTCATTGCCTCGTAGGAATCGTTCATCACAGATATCTTTACGTTTCATATACGAATTTTTGTCCCAAATACAGGGACTTTGAGGCTGGGTTTCTGCAACACTGATTAGCCCCTAATCGACGATTAAAAGTTAATGGTCGATAAATGATAGGATATTCCCATGTTGAAAACGACCGTTAACTTTTAATCGTCGATTAGGCGCTAATCAGCGTTGGAGAAACCCAGCCTTAGCCTCCGAAACTTTGCGTCCATAGACTTATAACGGACCCGAAGTAAAATGGGTTCTCCAGCGCGCAAAGGATCATGGGCATAGGATAAAAACAGCATTACTGCGGTATATTTCAATTTATGACAAAAACACTTTCACTAACGATTTTTAAAAATGGGGACTCGAGCCTCTTGAAGCCTCATGAATCCCTTGACATGTTCCACCTTTTTATACGCCATTGCGCTGGGATTGATATATTCGTTAATAGCTGGATGAGGGAGATCTAGTGAGGGACAGTCTGTCGGAGATTATTATTTCCCACTGTCCCTCACTCCTTCGTGGTGATCGGTTTTGAGGGTTACTCGTCCCTCGATTTGTTTTTTTTTTAAATAATGATAGAAATGAAATATAATAAAATCACAAACATAGTTATTGTCATGAAACAATACTAAAGCGATTTGCCGATTTTTAAATGCAAATTTTTCATCATATTTACACTTTAAGTTATATAGAGATAGGCATATAATATCTTACGATAGCATAATCTAAACAAAATTACAATAACCACGAGGGGATGTGCGGATCACCTGATGATAAGAATCTTTTCTTGCTTTTTTTAAATCTTCAAATAAATATAAAATTATGTATGCATAAAAAATAGCTTATTTACGTAGGTTTCATTTTTCACTCTCCAGCCCAAGAATGGTTTGCTTACGTCTTTGTAAAAAAAATACTCGTCATCAGGGACGTCAGCTTTATTGACGTAAACACACACGAAGATAAATAATAAAAGGACACGACGAAAATAATTATAAATTATAAGTTACATCGAGAAATGCATGATTATGATTCAGGAACGTGTCCGTTAAAACGTACTAATAATAGAACCTACTATCCGGTACTATAGTCTGTAAGTGACTGTACACGTCGTATCGGTTGATAACGACGTGTAACTATAGGGTTGCCGCGCGTATACCGCGCGTCATGCACACTCTCAGATTTTGCTCAGCTTGCGATGTGTCATATTTATCCTCGCTTGGCAAATGACGTGCGATGAACACCAGTTCACATTAGCGAATTATAAAAAGGGTACCGCTAGGAGATGGGGCGATTTTATTGCTATACAGCAAAGTAAACCGTCGCCCTTATTTTAAATCGAGGTTGTCGGTGAGATGTTTTGTGACGTCAATTAGACGTTATCTGTGACGCAATGTATCTAGCATGATGTTGCCAAAAGGAATATAGAATGTCTGTATGAATTAATGTGCTATACTTTTAAACTTTGTGAAACCGTATTCTGTTTCGACGCGTTGAGACGGCGGAAAAATATATACTTACTGTATATAAACAAACCAAATTTTAATCTATCAGCACGTGCATAAGCAATATTGATCCTAGCGAAAAGAAAACCCTATTGTGTCTAAAAATTACGCGAGGTTTTTTTAACATATTTTTTTATCAGGAAGTGTGAAAAAGAAAAAGAAAAAAAAAATTTAAAAAAGTGTGGTATTGCGCAAAAATTTACGATACAGAAAAAAGTTATATTGAAAGGGAAAAGTTTATATGAGAACAATATTTTGGATGTTTACTTAAAAAAAAAAGGACTGTGTAAAACTAAAAAGACTGAGAAAAGAATCTGACTGGTAAGAGGGATTTTCTGTGGTAAGGAAGTGAATTAAATTTAACGCAAAATATAATAACGCGAAAGTTATTTTTGAACCCAGCTGTGAGAGGAATGCACGCTAACTGTCCTAGCCAACAAAATATCGGTAAAATATACGTGGACGTTAACTGCTGTCATAACGGGTATTATATCGGTCCTGTAATGTCCAAGCACGCTACGGATAAAGCCAATCTAACTCAGGAATCTTCATTGAAAAGTTTCCAGCGAGGATCGGTTGACCTTGACTTTATTGGGAATCAATATCAGGTTGGTAGCAGCGGCAAGCAACACCGCGAACCGAGTCAGCATTTTCAACCGCATCAAGTAAACGTTAATAGCAGACAGCATATTCTTAATGGCAACAACCATCAAGCAATCAACGCTGTAGCCTTGGAAACGATACTATTCTACCCTTCAAACTGCGGTGCTTTACTACTAAACTTAACAGATAACATCTACGGTAATCTCATGACCTGCCAGGGCGAACCGGCTCAAGAAAAACAGATTATTCACAAACTAAATGACATTCGATTGTCGGATGTATCGAACTTCACGAAACCCGTTATCACTCTCACCCAGTCACAGGATGACAATTCCGATGTACCCATGCAGGTGACCGAAAATGGAAACGAAAAGGATCAGTTCTTGGCGGTTCCTCGAGTGACGGTTGACCAAGAGGCGGCCAGACCACCGGTATAACCATGGATAACGTCGGCGAAGTGCCGAATAACGTCGTATTTTAGGATCGAAATTATTTTCTGCTTCTTCCGAGTGCGCAGGGTTGTGAAAATAAGAAATGAAAGTGTCATCCGAAAGAGAAGATTGTTCTTTACCGTTTTATACGTAGATAACTTACGTTATATAATAATATTATGCAATACGTATATGTTATGGAGGATAACAAGGTCAACTTGCCTCAGGTAATACCAAGAGTAAATTTCACATTATTGTATAATAATATGCTGCTGTATAATTTCATGATATTAGAAAGTGTTCCTTTCCATTTTAATTATTATACCCATAATGAGATAGATACTGGTTTCTTGAAAATAGAACAACGAAATTATTATTTTTCTGATGGTATTCAATATTCATAACTTAAATTTTTAGCTTTAAATAATGTAATATTTTCGGGTACTGCCGTTACTACAGAATACCTACCTATAGGTAATAGATTAGAGTTTAGGATATTTAAGAAATCATATTTACAGCATTTCTATACTTCGTTTGATATACCAGCGGAGTATAAAAAACTGTTACAAAACGAGTGCTTTAAGGTTGTTGTACCCCATCGTCCGCATTACCGAGTTTTGAACAACATAATTTAAAATTGTATATCGTTAAACTGTATCGATTATTATATATCGCGAAAAAGTTTATACTATGCAAATATTGTATTATAAATATCATGTATGACCCAGTAAAGTTTGTCCATCACCCCATCATCCTTCACTTAATTATTCATCATAATAACAAGTTAATATACCATGATTAAATGCAATTTCAACTAATTTCGGTTCGTAAAACCCGCGACTACGTCCGTAGATGTTTTTGCACGATTACCTATATAAATGTGTTACTATTTTGGGCTTTCATCTGTATTAATTTTGTATAAAAACACTTAACTAAATTGAAAATAACATTATGTGATTACTTTCTCTTTTGCGTGTTGGTGGGACGTGCAGCTGCTGTATATCCGACTGTAGTTTGTACAGATTTTCTTTATTTCTTCGGCATGTTTATTTATAATCCCAAATGCTCCTTACAAAATTTATTTCATAAATTATATGAAAGAGGTAAAACAATATGTTTTTATAGACTTCAATAATCTCGGATTGACCCTTTAATTGTATCAATGCTCTTCGTGACGAACTATAACGTAAGTTTATTCGTTACACCAAGAATCCATCGTTACACATACATCAAATTGTCTCAGGAGTCGTATGGGATGAGTCTGATGACGGAGGAGCCGGCTCCATAATTTAAATATACCCCTTCAACTTATGTAGTATATTTGCCTATGTTGAAAACTTGAAGGCTTCAAGTTTTCAACAATAGATAGGCAAATTGCAAATATACTATTCTAATTCTAAATGGCAAATCGCCACCAGGACGGCCTATATAATGACCAAAAAAAAGTTGTGTTCCCCACGAAAAATATCAGTTTTTCACGAAAAATATTAGTGATCTTTGGACGTCGAAAGTAGCATATACTTTGCCGGCACTGGCCTGAAGTTAGAGATTGATTGAGTACGAATATTATTATAAAGTTTCTATGATTTTTATAATAGGATTCTCGTAAAATTAACGTAGACTCTCATTTTTATTCCTTAATATTTTATGTTATTTTTATTTTATATAAAGTTGTATTTACATTTATTGCAATCAAACGAATACCCAAAACGCGGTGTTGCATAGGTGGATTTGGTGTTCATTTACATTTGGTAGTAAAGTTAAGTTAAATACACACACAATAGCACATTTTTCATAATCAAAGTTTTTGTAGTTTGAGTATATAAAAAAATGTATACGTATTTTCGTAGTAAAAAATAATGTATGCCTTAAAAATGCTCTGTATATATACATGTGGAAACATGATTATGCTATAATACAGTATGTATAAGCAAAGTGCAATACAATATGGATTTAAATCGATGATTTTAATGATACTTTATACTAGAAAACCCGAATTTCATGCGATAATTCGAGAGAACAGTCAAGGACAGCAGAATACATTTGACTGCGAATCCCGGAATAATCTTAAGACCTATATAGGTAGAGATAGGAGACCATCTATTCTAATCTCACTTCCACTACTTTGTAAATTATTGGCATAAAATTAAAAGCCCAATTGTATTGTTTTCGTTTTACTCTATATTATATAATAAGGAATATGGAAATCCACTCCATACGAAAGGTTAGACATGTCCCCCAATCGAAAATTCTGTCTGTATAGAAATAGATAGTCTGTCTCACTACCAAATATCATTTTTCAATCGCAAGATGCCCTTATAGGACGTGAGACAGCAGCTCGTCTTAGTATTTTTTTACGCATCGATCAAGTGGCGCTGTCTCCTACAACAGGCGGTGACGCAATCGTGCGATTTACGTCATGCTGTATCTCGGAGTCCTGTCAAGTGTATACATACTGTATTGTACTGCACGTGTGTGATAATGCTGAAGGGTCGCCATGACTGCAAATAAGACCACATTTAGGATATACTTCCACAGGGCGACGACCTTATCGAAATTATATAAAGTGCCGCTCCAATATTCTTTAAAAAAAATCGTCAATATATTGTATGACGCATGTTGACATAATTGACAAAACGGGAAAGTCTGTATACAACATAATTTTGATGATAAACATGTAGTTTATCTCAAGTATTTACTCTGATATAGATAATTTTATTAATAGAATTTTTCCCAGAGGGTAACAAACTTCTCCCCTCAAACTCCCCACTATATAACTGAAATATTTTCCAAGCGAAGATATATAGTCTTGTAAACAGTATATATCTGGAATATTTTTTAGTAAGATTAATTTTTGGTGATGATCCGCAGAGAAATTTTCCATATCTCACTTTATAAAAATTAAAACCGGTTGTTTTCTCAACAGTTTTCTTCTGTGGAAAAATTAGTGCAGACTAAACATCATTTACACGAGCGATTTTTGCCTACTCTTGCTCGTCTAAATGGTGTTTTAAAGTTACTTTGAGAATTTACCCGATAGATCTGATTGATTGGTATTTTAAAAATTCTTACGGGTATTGCATTAGAAAGTAGAGACATGGTATACCGTAGCCTACTGTACGGCTGTGCCACTATCATGACAGGGACTACACAATAAGAGCAGGGTATGAAGATTCCAAAATTATTTTCATTGCACCACAATTTGATTTTTTTTTATTGTAGCCTATTATATTTCAAACCGTCTGTATCAGCACTATACCGTACCTCGCCATAGTACGCAATACGCATATTGCTCTGAGCAGGGGTTCATATTCTTGCTCTGAGCTAATACTTTATAAGTTATAAGTACTTTAAAAGGATAATTTCCGAGCCACCCTGCATACTCGAGTACGTATTGTATTTTGTACCGGTACCGGTATAACACTTAATTGTACACTCGTATAGCGCAAAGGCGCAAATACGTACGGTACGCGTAGGCCTACTGCATTTCACTATTTATTTTTACTGCATTTTGGTAAACATGAACTCGGTTTTTAAATAAGCGGCCTATTACCCGGTATTTGAATTAGACGTGCAATCAATTACCGGTATAATATTATGTGGCACTGATTCAATGAGTTTTAATTTTTATCAAGGCATAATTTTTGATTGAAAGATAATTAAACCCTATACTGGAAATTAAAAAAAAAATAATGCAAAGAGTTGTAAGAGTCAAGAATTTCGTAATGAATCAGAGGTCATCGTTTTTCAATCGCACTTTAATTTTTTGAACATGGAATGCTGTTTTCGAAAGAATAAAAATTATTGCATAACTTACTTAATTAAATAATTATTTATTCTCGTTACCAGCGATTGAAATGAAGTTAGTCAGTGTAATTATATACCATGCTGTTTTTTTAAAAAATGCAATTGAACTGCAAAATTAAAAGATCTTATATAGCCTACTGTTGATATATTGTTCGTATTCCAGGTAAGAAAACTGTACGATGGAATTTTTGATCTAAAAAAAATGTTAAATTGAACAGAAAAAAATGTTCAAAATGCTCATATTGTCCATTTTTCGTTAGGAAATCGCTCAAACTGTAGTAGACAATACTATAACTTAGAAGTATAGCACATTTCGTAAATTTTTGCGCACTTCTTTGAGTTGACTACTGCAGCGCGTAGTGTTATTCAGGATAGGCCAATCTAATTAAGTGTCTACTATGCAGAATACTCTTTCACGTTCGCCTATTCTTGTGAAATTGTGAGTTCGAATTATATTTATTAAGAAGAATTTTCCTATGAATGATACTAAAACCTACCAAGAATAGGATAATATACAATATATTATCCTATTCTTGAACCTACCCACAAATCACGTGTACGACCCCCAATACAACCATAAGCGAATTACATGTAATTCGCTTATTATAGTATACTAACTTTCAGGACTTTTTTTTTATAGAAATTCAATTTCTTTGAATGTTTTACTTCAAATGATTGCGTTAAATGTAAACATTTAACGCAAATTCTTGAGCAAATTATTTTTCACGTCGTGTTGAAGTTAAGAATTTGCGTGAAATATAGACTATCTTCGACTTTCTTCGTTATGCACTCTTGTCGCTCGACCGTATTCGTAACGGATTTTCAGAGAAATTGAATTCATTTAAGTTACTATTCTTTAGCATTACAAAAGATATCAGGCAGAAATAAAGGATAAAAATTCTTTATTTCGTCCTATCCCAAAAGAAACATAGTATAATAATTTCCCATGGAATGAAATATACTGGTTCTGTGGTTCAATTCTGTCGTTACTCGTGTAGAAACAGTGTTTTTTTTTTCAGCTATATGCAAAGTACAAAATGGAAAATTCTTTAAAAACCATACATATTTTTCACAACTATCGTTAATTCGCAGAAAAGAAATGGCGAATGCGATAAAAGAAAATTATTCTTATAAGTAGAAAAAATTTGATATAGAAAATAAATACACGGAAATCAATAAACGGTTGTATATATTTTTCTAAACAGTAAGTTGTACATAATCTGTATTATAGTTCATTAGAAAATTTTCTGGTAAATGGAAATGAATAATTGTAAATGAGCAGTTTTTGCAACAAACGTTGAGTAACGAAACCCCGTGAAATATACGCGTAAATTGCTTCAATCCAAATTCAATTCCAGTCCTTCAAGGTGCGTATAATGGCATTCTTATGGCGTGAAACACGTCAGCTCCACAGGACTGATAGTTTTCGTTTTCGTTACGTGTTGCTAAAACTCCTCAATAAGTTATTATACGAAGTAAAATCAAAATATTTGATCGAGATATCATGGGCTGTGGACTTGTGGTCGTAACTCAATCGATCGATTTCTCCAAACAATGGATGGAGGTCATCCTATATGGGACGTCGATTTACGACCCCACTAATTTCCAAAGATTCCTTTTTTGTTTGTTTCAAATTGTTTTAAGTTCGGAGTTCGTACCACATCCACCCGCCGCCCTGATATTTCGATGTTCGTGTGGCATATCCGCGAGACAGAGGTGTGTGCGCCTACTTGCAGTAGGTTGCTATTGTTCTTCATGAATAATGTATAATAAATTCTTGACCAATGGCATTACGTGGATATAAAAATAAGTTTCTTATACGAAATACGTTGCGTGAGTTTTTTTTTTTATTATTATATAATAATTTTGACTCGCTTAATGCTGGGTTACTTGGGATATTTCCAATTAAGGATTAATTAATTTCTCATCAGTCATTCCGTGTCAAACGAGAATAATCTAAAAATAAGCCAATACGGTATGGTTTTTTTTTTTTTCGTTTATCCTCTCAGTAAAAAATGATCTGCGGACTGCTGTTCAGAAAACAGTGCATATCCTCGGTAGAATCATAGTAGGCGTTTTGTATTGTTGTATAACCTATATTACTTTAGTGTTCACA
>JAQFYH010000509.1:0-12314 GCA_034694405.1 Scolopendrellopsis subnuda
GAGACTCGGGTTTGTAATTTTTAACTGCATTTTTTTAAAAAATAAGTGCATATTTAATTGCATATTTCGGCGATTTTAGCTGCATATTTGCATGCATATTTTGACTTTTTAGCTGCATAGAAATCCCCACTCTAGTTATATAGAATTTTCGCTAAAATATTTTATTTAATTAAACTTCAAAATGGGCCGATTTGAGCACTTTCGTCGGCCTAATCGCTTTGGCACACCCCCGCATGAAATTCTGAGTCTAAAAACACCTTCAAATCGTATCGACCTCTCCGGCTCCGGGTATAGTCCTGCGTTATATGTCGACCTGGATCCCCGACTAACAGCTCTTTTGGCATCGGAGCTGCAGTATCGATGACAGACCTTTAGCCTGATATGGTGGATGAACAACTTAAGTTTTAAATCGGTGGACGGTATCGTAATTTCGGCTTTTGTGGTACATAGCTTGAATTTATTGAATCGTGTGGGTGTGAGAGAGAATTTTAGTGTAACCTGTGCTCGCCACCTATGAATAACTTACATCTGAGGCGGAGACGAGAAGGTCAGCTCTTTGGCTTCTTGTCATCTCAAAGACTTCATGGTTCCAGAATATACACCACCCAATCCACATACCATAATATGGTATGTGGATTGGATACACAGAAGTATCCAGTACATATTGCAATATCACAATAGCCGTTCTTGTATATTCTTTGCATTCGTTGTCTTCATTCCTCGCCTCAGGAATAGTTACAGCAATTTAATGATACCAGGACGACGCCCTGGTGCAGTACTTTGTTAGTTGTTATTCAGTATCCGCTGTACAGTTGAATTTTGCTATAAAAAAAAACAGAGCAATAATTCCTGCATCATTCTTTCTCCCATACCGGTAGAAGCAGGCATTATGGACTATAGATTCATCTCCCTATTATGCCTTAGCCTTATACACCTGTTTTATTTTTCTACCACTGTTACAATCGTTTTCCAACCTGTTCGCTGTTCAGTTTATCACCTTTTTTATATAAATCTACCCCACAAGTAACGGGAGGTATACGTACCCCCTTTTCGAATTCGTGCAAACAAGTGAAACAACCCTCTCTCTCTCTCTCCCTCGGGTCAAGCATTCCATATTCCCTTCTGGCTCAGGTGAAATCAAGTTTTTTTTTTCCCCCTAGATGCAGGAAGTTGGTTTACTCGCAAGGGAAATGCATCAGGAGCGTATAAATAAGAAAATAAATAAATAAATTCAATCACATTTCTTTCTGTTGCAAATTTTCAACAAGGGCATATCGGTAATAGTCGTTGCTTGCAGTTTTTCAAGCAATGCGGATAACGGATAACTTCATTCTAATTCTAATAGTCTATAATAAGCAGTTTACGCTAAATGAACATAACTTTCCTTCTGGGCACGATTGAGTATAGTCCATTACCGGATAAGCGCATGCTCAGAAAGAGATATTCATTGAGCTGGATAAAGTAAGGTTTGCTTTGCTGAAACTGCCTAATCCTTCGTTTGTGTACCTAGTGCGTCGGAAAGTTCTCATACAACTTTTAAATTGCTCGCCGGAACCTTAAAATTCGCGCAAATTCAAAATGCTTGTGTGCAAATTGTTCCTTATTATTTTTGCTATAAATCGTGCTAAATCGATTTTCTGGCCGCGATCAGTTTCAAGAAGTGGAACAGGTCGAATGCAGTCGTAGCGCCATTATTTAACTGCACCAAAATGGGCATTCTGATAACAAGTTAAACAACATTTTTCCGTTCAATAAAATTGGTCGGGATGAAAAGCAAATTTGACTAATTGCACTACAGTACAGTATAAAATATTTCACGGATACTAATTCCATTGAAAATAGGCAGAGGACCGGAAGTCCTCACTCTTTTCGTACTCTCGAGGACCATAATGCAGTCCGAAGACGAGTGGGCCGAAGTTCTTGTCGAAACCTGGTAAAAATGACGATCTGGACAAAAATGTCGACGTCAGTGAAAACCAAATTAAAAAGTTACTTGGGATTGAAGTCCATCGGACTACATTGTAATCACCATCTGGTCACATCTCTGACCCAAGCCAGGCCAAAAATTTCGGTCGTTTAAGTCTCGGCACGCTCCCAGACCAGCAAAATCGTTATCATCGAATTCTCTTTGCTGACGAAAAGTTTTTCGCAGTGGGCCAAAAACTAAATAGCCAAAAATGATCGACTACTTGCCGGGAGTGCATAAAAAAAATTCCAGACTCGAACCGGGTTTTCCAGGTTAAGCACCTGGCCATGTGTTCCATGTGGGGCGTGGAGTGAGCGTTGCACGAGACGAATATGGGTTTTCCCCTCCATGAGAGGTGGTAAAGGGGTAAAGGCCAAGAATTTCGATAATGCCGTGTCAGAAGGTGTAGTTGAGATCCCCCAAACCCAATGATGTTTGCTGGGAATCACTGGATCTTACAGCAAGACAGCTCCCCTGCTCCCAAGGCAAAAGTGGTGCAAAACTGCCTGCACCAAAATGTCCCAAAATTTATTTCAACCCTAGATTGGCCCTCGTGCAGCCCGGAAAGCAAACCCTCGACTAAAAACTGTGGTCAGAGTTGTAGTTTAGGACTTTAGGGTCTTGTCGAAAAAACCCACCTCACGGTTTTTGCTAAAAGAGGCAATTGTTCGAGTAGTGAGGAATTTTTCTATCACCGTCGTGCGTGCCGCAATAGCAAGTACCCAGATCGAACGATGCCCTGTATCTAGACGAAGGGTGGACATTTCGAAACTCACTTGTTAGCTTTGGACGTTGCTCAATAAGTTTAAGCATTTCTCACCTCCGGTTTTGGATTCAATCGAAATAACTTAAATGCTGTATGAGACCTTTCCGACGCACTAGGTATATTCTGGCGAGCTTAAACTTGAATAACGAGATTTCTTCCGTGCTATATTAATCTCACTTGTCACCCAAGCAACAGGATACGGAGTGAATATTATCCTGCTCTTATCACCGCTGGATTATTGCGAATTAGAAAAGTCCATCCAAAGCTGGACAGAATACACTTCACCCCATTTCCATTCTGTTCTCGAAATTGTTTCTGTTCTCTCAGTTCACTTTTCTCCGCCATTCGCGTAAATGTTTGTCGCCCAGTATCTGCTAGCTTTTGTGTTTTACGCAGGTCACGCTGAATTGATATTTAAATGCTTTATGTTAAATAGGTAAATATTGATAAAAAGGACAAAATGGGACGTCACGCTTTTCACCGCGCAGCCGAAACAGGAAGCGTCAACTGCATTAGATACTTCGTAGACATTTTGGGCATTGACGTCAACATTCTTACGGATTCTGGACAGACGCCGCTACATTTTGCATGCAAGGTAACTAATGCGACAACGTGGCAACTAACTAAAAATATTTCCTCACGAGGTCGTCTCTGATCACGTGAAATTCCTTCATCGAATACGTGCATGAATGCACATCATGAATAGGTTTATAATTTTCCCAACGGATTCGAAATGAGTTTTTTTTTCGTTTCCCTTCGTTTTGCGCATAAATTGCTGACTTGTTAAAAAAAAATAGTAGCGTACTCGTAGATTGGATCCGATACTGCACTGGTATTCCAGTAAATCCGAACCCAAGAACAAGCACAAGACTAGATTTGATGGTCGCATAGTCCGCAATTTTAAAAGTAAACCATTTTTATTTCCAGGAAGGGAAAACCGAAGCAGTTAAAGTCTTGGTTGAATTGAAAGCAGACACGAATTACAAAGATGATCACGGACGAACCTGTAAGTTCAACGTTTAACACGTCGACAAATCTGAGCTGAATAACTCGTTCAGATTGTTATTGTGAACATTCAGTTGTTGGGGAACGGGAAGAACAGACTACTTTTTTGCTCACACAGAATTCGATCTAACTTTATTTCATTTTCGTTTCCAAATATTCTACATGTCTGTAAAAATAGAAACGATAAATTCTGTAAAATACCAACATATAACTGTAAACTAAGAGCTATACTGCTTGTATAGAGTGCATTCGCATTAGAGAGGGCGTTCACCGTCTGTGGTTTAAGACGTCGCTGCTGTCTGAACAACTGACGAAATGGCGGTAGATTTGATTTCGTAAACTACTTTGTCGTTACTAACTTAATGGAGTTGATCCGTCATTTATGACACGCTATGCCGGAAAATTTCAAAGTAATGCCATAACTCTGAAACTTTCTTTATGCAAAGATAAGATATCAAATACTATGAAGTCGAAAAAAAAATTATATGTCACCTGGCTAAAATTCGAGAAAAAAAATTCGGAAAGTTTGAGGTTCGCCATAGACCCTATTGCACGACCTCAACTGTCCGAATTTTTTTCTCTAATTTTAGCTAGGTGACATATAATTTTTTTTTCTATTTCATACTATTTGATATCTTATCTTTGCATAAAAAAAGTTTCAGAGTTATGGCATTACTTTGAAATTTTTCATAGCGTGTCATTTTAGCCGATGCAACTCCCTTAAGGAAGTTATAAGATGGGTTTTCACCGCTTTCGTCGCGTTGCGTTTGACCAATCATATAAGTTTAGCCTGCTGTGAACGTCGGGGTTCGGCCAAGCATGTTAGCAAAACGGAACTTGACGGAAGCGGTGAAAACCCACATGGCCGCACAATCGCACATTTTTAATATCTATGTATTTCTTTGTTTCAGATTTCAATGACTTAACCTATATGGAGTTCACCAACACTTTTCAGCCATGGATGCCGATAATATCATGAATTATTCCGACGACGGTGGTTTCTCCAATGCGTCTCAGGGGAACGAGACGGAAACGTTTGACTACGACGATGACGCTCAACAGATCATCAGCTGGATCGTCCCAATTCTCTTCGGAATCACCGTGGTGGTGGGACTCTTCGGAAACCTGTTGGTATTTCTGGTGGTCATGTGCAACCAGCAGATGCGAAACACCACCAATCTACTCATTATTAACCTCTCCTTGGCCGACCTGCTCTTCATCATCTTCTGCGTTCCTTTTACCGCCGTAAACTACGCCTTGGAACTCTGGCCATTCGGCGACGTTTGGTGTAAGATCGTCCAGTACATGCTGAACGTTTGTGCCTACGCCAGCGTCTACACGCTCGTCCTTATGTCTCTGGACCGGTTCCTGGCCGTCGTACATCCGATTCCTTCCATGTCGATAAGGACGGAGCGTAACACGATGGTGGCAATTGTGGTTTTGTGGATTATAATTCTGATATCGTGCCTCCCGGTGCTCATGTCTCACGGATTACACCAGTACATCCACGACGGAATACCGCACTCCGCCTGTTATTTTTTGATAGATGAGTTCGACATCACCGCTTATCAAGTCTCGTTTTTTTGCACTTCGTATTTGATCCCGTTAACCCTCATTTGCGGCCTCTACCTATTTATGCTGAAGCGTCTTTGGTACGGAGTCGGACCAGGCGGGCATATATCGGCCGAAAGTTTGCGAGGGAAAAAACGAGTAACGTTAATGGTAGTGGTGGTGGTTTTTACATTCGCGGCTTGTTGGTTTCCCGTGCAAGTGATACTCTTACTCAAATCTTTAGATCTTTACGAATTGACTACAGTGAACGTTATAATTCAGATTTTCTCCCAAGTCCTGGCCTACATGAATTCGTGTATAAATCCCATTCTCTATGCATTCCTCTCCGAGAACTTCCGCAAGGCATTTCGAAAGATAGTTACTTGTTTCCCGCCTGGCCGGCCCTCCCACGGAAGAGGCAACGGATGTAAAAGTGATATGAGGGGACTAATGTCCCACGCCACCAGGCGGACCAGCATCGGAAACGGAAACGATTTTAAAAACGACCTGAACTAGTGCGTCGTTTTGTGTGTGTATTGTAAATATTATAATAGCCCCGAGACCAACGGTTCTCTCGCGGATAATTTATTGGGTCCATCTCCCTTGGATGCTCTCCCTAATAAAAAGCTAATTTGAGGATATAAAAAAGAATGTGCTTTTTTTGATTTCTTCCCTTGCCTTATCTATAGTAAACCAAATGGATCATCGCAAGAAGAGACCAGGAAAACGCAAAAAACTGATTGGAAAAACTGTACGGGGTATATAGGCTACCGTTCATATTTTTGATGATTATAAGAGACTGCGCATGCGCATTCTGATCAACTTCTAAAAGAAGTTGTATTTTTACATTTGCTTGCCATTAGGCTTAGCAAAGGTTATATAAACATGCCGGCAGACGAACAAGAATATTGGTATTCCCTGTCGTCATTGCTATTACGTCATTAATCCTAATTATTTAATTTATAAAAATGCCAAAAGTTGGATTTGAACCTGTTTCGCTAACGCTGGTTCGAGGCAACTTTTTTGACCGTCTGTCCGTCACAGCATTACTGGATTTACTTCAATATGGATTTATCTCTACCAGTCTGTTGTTGTGAAAATAATTATTTCATTACAAACAAGCATCAGACTACTTTTGCTTACGAAATTTTATATAATAGATTTCAGCTTTTTCGCATCTGAACTGAAGTGTCCATATCCAAAACGAGACATACGGTACCCATTTCCGTAAATTTTTCATCAGAACGAAATATCGTAGTTTACAAATTATTACGGTATGCGTTTAAATCTATTTATTTCAATATGGGATTATGGCCCGGTTAGAATATTATTAATATTAGAACATAGTAAAATTTAATAAAAATACACACAGTTTCCCCACACAGTTCCCCTGATCATGGGTTAAGCATTTCAATAACACAAGTCTAACTTTTCCTATTTGATAAAAACACTGATATGTCCCGCTTTGCGACCATATTTGGATTGGAAAATAACTTATAAAATTGCAATTGCTCCTTGCTATACATTATCCACGATGTCCCGTTTTGGAACTGGACCACTCAACTGTTTAAAATATACCGTTCAATTAAAAAGTTAAAAATTTTTTCTGATTTATTTTAATTATAATGTAAATAGAATAATATTGGCAAGTTTTTTTAATATTGACACCATGTTGTCAAATCTGCGTAAATATAAGTCATATTATAAAATGTAATCTAAGTAATCGCAAGCAAATGTATAGGATTTCTGTAATTCTTGTTGTTTGTAACCAGTGTAACAATAAACTGTGCTATCCATTTGACGCTGCAAATTGCACCTCATGATCTGCGCATTCTCAGTTAGAAAGTGAGGTTTATTAAGTGTATTTTGACGTATACCGGTCTTTTGCTAAAACTGCAAAATATTATATTTGTTTCTGCGACCACTCTGAAGATTTGATAAAATACCTCTATTAAACATAAAGTAAACCCTCAAGAAACCCAGGATGTTGATTTGGTTCCCGGGTTAAGGAAATGGTGGGAACTGGGAATGTGGGTACACAATAACAGCGTTGAAATAAATATTTAGTGTGCGAAGTACTTAAATAATTCTATTTTCAGAATATCATACAATTCTATAAATAGTTAATTACCCCGTATTAAGATATCCATTTAATCCAAAAATATATACGAAGTATTCAACTTTTAACCTTGATTTGAAACCTGATCTAACCATCGAAAAAAAAACGTAGCGCTTTCTTCAGTATCTAGATGTTTATAATTGTTATATTGCAATAGCTGGATTCGCGAATGTACGAAATCCAAAAATTCGAATTCGATTCGATTTTTAAAATTTGAATGGTTTGAAAATCGTAAAATCGAAAGGATCGATCGACGAACTCTATTTACTGACGTTTGTACAGAATAAATTGCAAATATTCGGCTAATATGAAATAGACCCCACATGAGTAAAACACAGAACAGTCAGTTGGCTATCGTAATTATTTTTACGTTAGTCACATACATCATTCCGTATTGTTTTGTATTTTCATTTTCATTATAAAACTATAGGTTTTATTGAAAAGAAAAATACTCTGTAGTACAGTCAAATCAAATTCAATTTTGAAAAAATAAAACGAATCAATTAATAATCAAACAGAAAAAATGAGACTGTACACTGCACAACTGTTCTGAACAGAAACCAGTAGGGAACCAATAGGAAATAGGTTCCGACCCGTATATGGACCCCGAAAAACATTTAATTAACAAACAGAACATAACCATATTGAGAAAACCGCCGTTTATTAACTCAGCTAACAAGTATTACACAAAACAAATAATAAGACAACAGTCATCAGACCAAAGTTACGCGTGTTACAACGTTACACACAGTTTTTTCCAAGTCTTTCACAGCGTAATCCCGATCCCGTTAGGAATTGAATCATTCCGATCCTGACAAAAACTTTATCCGGATCATATTCTAGGAATCTAGTACAACAAAATGGTCAACAAAAGGTCAACAAAATGATGATAATACCGTACGAGGTAAATGGATCCCGTTTATTTGCAGTTACCCCGTAAAATCAAAAAAGTATAACTTACTTTTTAATTTACAAGTTTTCAAAAGCTGTAATTAAATTTGAACGTAATTTTAAAATGTTATGAATTTTGTCATTCCATAATTATACTAAAAATGACCCTATTTCCTATTTACCTAACGTTTTAGTACCGTAGTGTGTTATTTGGAAAGAATCCTAATCAACATAACAAGCAAAAGCATGAAAAAAGAGCCTATCATCTAATTTACATTATGCAGCATCATGAGTCAGCTTTTCTGATCGTACAGTATACCGAGAGTTTAAATTTTGAAATAATGTCGTAATAAAACCTACTCCAACAAGGTTAAGTCAGGCTTGAAAACAAGGGAAAACAGAATGATGAAATTAATTATCTTTTACAAAACTTGTATTTGATTGTCAGATATTCCTCGTAGGTTACAGTAGCCTCTTCATTGCCATCAACTTAGACTTTATTTTTAAATAACGCCAAGATCTTTCTATGTTTTTGTGTAGAACGTAATATATTTTCTTGGTGTCGTAAATGATTCATCCTTCCTCCTTCCTGCTTTCGGGATTGTCGCCGCTGAGCGTTTTAAAAGTCGTTTTCGAAAAAGTGCATTTTTTAAGAAGATGACTTCGAAAAAAAAACCTGGGGAGCGATTTTCGTCTGCCATAAAGACAGCTTTCAGTAAAGTCCGTCTTTATGCCAATGCTTTTTCAATGGGTGACGTCACCGACTTTTATACCTAACGTTAACAGTAGTTTAAGTGTGTGCATTTTAGGTCACCTTAAAAAATTTACTCACTTTTCCGAAAACGACGTTAAAAATCCTCAGTGTAGTTTCAGCTTTACCGTACATGTTTAACTTGCCAAATCCAATAATATTCTTCTTATAACTGTACTTTCGTACGGACGTATTTCTGCGGGATACTTTCTCGTATAGGGTTTGCGCCATGGGTGTTTCGCAGGTTCTACGTCTCTTTAACTGCCTTCGAATTTTTTAAAACATAATGTATTGATTAAATAAAAAGAAAACTACGTTTTGCAGTATTCAAACTGTCGAATTACGTTTATTTTTAATCCGAGGTATATATAGCTGAGTGCCTAAATTCATATGAAACAATCTCTTCTCTAATGAACGAGAGATTGTCAAACTTTCTGCCATTGACCTCACTTCGTCACAATAGTCAAGATACTCTATAGATAAATACTTATGTGCGCTTACCTAAAACTAAGGGCAGCAAACAACTTTTTGATTTGGTTGGTAGCAAGTGTCACCTATAGTCTGGTTAACTAGGTGCGTCGGCTTTGAACGGCCTTCGTAATCTACTCTATTTTGAAGTTATTAAAATTACGATGTTGTCCGATATCAATTTACAAATTCATTTCAAAATCGCTCTCCTGTGTGACAAAGGATTTTTTCCACGTTTTGACCTTATAGCAGATTATTGTCTTCATCTGTCGGGATATCCTGCGTAATGACCAATTAAGTTAGCTGCAAAAAAAATACACGAAACAGACTTGACTCAGAGAAAACAATCTTTTAAAACATCTCTATCTATATAGCTCCCAATTAACTCGAAATTTTTATTTTCCGAGACACTGAGCATTTCCCAGACAAAAGAAATCCTTCGAAATCGTACACTCGACATGCTTTTTCTCCGAAGGAACAAAGATAAGAGTTTGATCTGATTTTAAAAACAGTAAACAGTTACAATTTTTGGTAAACATTTTTGTTTTCCGCTTCGAGAAATCGTCTTAGTTGTTACCTATTCTCGTAGAAACAGTCGCTCATAATATTTAAAACGAAGGTTTTATTCTAACTACACGTATAGGTCGTAAATAGCTGAAGTGCTTCTATTCATAACTTAGGAGATACTCGTACGTGTAGTCGTAGCTTGCACCAATTCAACCCTGCAAGTTATTTTCAAGCTGACTGGCTTGCAAAGCATTATGCATAGCTCTATAGCGATTTAAGAAATGGATTCCTATCTATTATCTACGGATAACAGCAATGTGTTATGAACCACTTCTAAAGCTAAAAGATATAGGAACTTGTGACGATTTCAATTACGCGGAACACCTATACGCATGATATATGAATGTGCAATCACGCTACTGCAGTTGACCGAACCAACATACGAGTTTGGCAAGATTTTGCAAGAAGTTTGTTACTTTCAAGACGCCTTAAAAATTAATTATCATCTACGGTATCGGTCAGGTTTCGACAGTTGCATTTCACTCGTAAAATTTTCTCGAAATTGAATTCGTTAAAACAAAATTCTATACGATTCTATGTTTATAGAGCAAAAAAAAAAACCTCGGGGATTGGTATTTTTTCATAAAAGCATTTGCGTATCTTATTCGAAAAATAGCACGCGGATTTATTTTCTTTGCTCTTAATCTCGCAAATGAATGTTTAAAATATTTATGTGATTTTCTTAATGGAATAACTCGTCTTTTGAAACGTTGAAGTTTCTTGTTTGTATTTTCACTTTTATTTTTTTTTAATCTTAAATCGGGGAAAGTTGGCAGCGAGTTGTACGATGATGACATCGCAGTATTTTGACGAAACCCTAGAGAGTACAACGGAGTATAAATACGCGGTATAATATACCATATCCCACGAGAATAAGGAATTCGCGTGCTCGGTCTGATAATCACGTGATTCCTATACAGGCTATACTGTAACGTGTTACCGGGGCTTTCTGAAAAGTTTTGACATTATATACAACGAAAACATTTATTTTTAAACCCGCTGGGGGTCGTGGGAATGAGGGTTATGCAATTATATCGTGGTCGGAGAATATAAGTTTACGTTTACGCGTACGTGATGTGTGTGACGTAATTTATGCAACGAGAACAAAAAATATGATACACTTGCGTAGATGAACGTACGCACTTACTGATAAGAAGTTTCCCTTCTTTGCTCAAGGAGAAGAGTGGTACATTTGCGCCGATAATCGCAATTTGACCTAGTAAAGGTTGATAAACATCATTGCAACATCTGGTAATCAGAGAGCTCCTTTTCCGCCGGGTCTTTGCAGATACGAGGTGTATCCTATATTCACAGCATCCTGACGCGAAACTTTTCTCTTCTTGTAGGTTTGTTACGATCGAAGTATAAGCTCTTAGGGTCGGTCTGCTGAATTTGATGAGCATAGTGCGTTGTGCATTTAGTGTAAGCAAATTCGCCTAAAAATTCCTTAAAGTGTGTCTATTTGTATCCGTCGAAACACGGGAAACGGTCAAGGTTTGTTTCCGTATTCTCCGTTGTTACGTATTCATGGAACAATCGCAATAAAATCAAGGTTACGTTAGCTTAAATCCTGTCAAAAAGAAATAAATAAGCAGGTGATAAAAATATTGTCAGGTTTTATTTCTCGCAATTTACTCCACTACCTTTATCCAAAGCTAATTTAATTTACATCATCAGCGTACGGTACCGCAAATATAGATCTCGACTCCATCACGTGGTGTGTGACTATTTTATGGAGCCTGAGATAAGGGGAATTACCAAAATGCACGCGAAATACACTTTTATTGCGCATCGATGCAGGGAACTATAAAAGGTTTGATAAACTCCTTTTTGTGTGTCATGTTTTTCTTATCGCGAAAGAAGAGAGAGAAATTTATGCTTCTAAATCGAAGCCTCGAATATTTATGAATGGAAACATTATCCTTCCTCTATTGTAACTTAAGGTTTATATTTTATAATGCATTCTTTTCTTCGCGATGAGAGCACATAAGTTAGTTAAACGTGCGAACATCATTTCATATTCTGGGAACTCGGGTTTTTAAAGCACCTTCCAAAGGTTGCCACTTTATCACTGTCAAACAGTATCGCAGAATAGGTCAGCTTGTTTTGCGTGTCGAATACCAACCCAATTGGCCGCATTTAAACTTTTTTAATAAATTGATCAATCAGTAAACTTAGCTGCTAATTCGGTACACCGGTACTCGGTTACGTGGTAAACTGGTAATCCTAC
>JAQFYH010000510.1:0-12308 GCA_034694405.1 Scolopendrellopsis subnuda
CGGGGTCTAGGCTCAACTGTGATATCTGATCCAGGTAATGTTTTCCTTTGGACTAGTGTCTGCAAAGGTGGACCAATGGGATTAGCATATGGAAAGACAGGGTAACTGAGCTGTCTTTGATTCATTTTTAGGCTTATCACCGCTCAATAATTTGAACTTTGGAGAACGTTTATTTTGATCTTTATTGATGTTTGTTTTAGTTTTTTTGTAACAGTTGCATAACAGCTGCTTTTCAGGCGTTTTATTTGAAAGTTCATAATTTTTCTTAATTAAACAGTTTTATCGCTATTTTGACTCAAATGTGCTAGTTTTATTGGGAAACATCAACATTGTTCTTCATTGTGAACATTTGAATTTACAACACCCTGGGTAATCTTCTGCTTTCGCACAAATACCTCAGGCCCATTACCAGTTTTTGTCCATTTCACCTGAATATCTGATGAATACGAGTAGCTTATTGGGTAGAAGTCGGGTTTATCGGGCTACGGGTATTTTTTGCATTAAATTAAAGAGACGCGAGCGCGCGCACGTGCTTGCTTCAATATTTCTTCAATTTTAATTGCTTCAATAATTTCGCACTTTGTCGAATTAAAAATCTTTTCGCCCTTTTTTTTCAAATTTGTCTCGCCGACAATCGGTGATAGCAATTTGTCGGCAAACACCGATTATGTATTTAACTTGTCTCCTAGTAGAAATGGAACATATAAATTAAATAGTTTGGTATCGTATCTTTCTTAATATGAAATGAATAAAACGCTAATGATCTTGCCAATATTTTCAACTTAATTTTTAAATGAAACCTTCATTAAAGAGATTGTTCTAATTTTAGGTATTACGTAAACATTAACATTTTTCAATTTTGAAAATGTACCGAAAAACGTGGGTTAAGAAGGAAAAATATCGCGTCGTCAAGAACGAATATAAAACGAAACCAATCCGGTCTTGTTTTCGCGAAAATAACGGATATTCTAAAAATTTAAGGAGCGAAAAAAAAATTGGATATCTTTCCGCGATTATTTTTTTACAATCCATGAAAAGTGCATGGTGTAAAAAAGGGTAGAATACGAGTTTACTGAATAGCGACAATTCATTTTCTGTTTTTTTGGTTTTTTTAGGCTGTACTGTGCATAATAAAGGATTTAGAATATTTTATGAAAGGTCAGGTTTTCGAATTCCTAGGAGGCGGATCTTCGTAGACCCGAACGTGTCAGAAATTGCGCGCTTTTCAGCTAAACTTGTATTGTCGGAACCTAAAAAAGTCTGTACCTTATATAGAATTGGAAAGGGATGGATCGGAAGTTGTTTTTTTTTTCGTAAATTAGATTGACTCGCAAAAATAACGAGTCACGAACTTATACAACTAATTGCCGAGGGTCCTGTCGTCACCGATTTTCCGTCGGACTTCTTGTCTCCCTCCTCTTGCATCCTGATATGGTCTTCCGACTTCTTTTTCTCGCTGAAAGCCAAATAAACAAAAAAATTATTAAGTTCGATTTACTCAGTCTCTTTTCAACCGAATTGAGATTATTGAATGATGGACTTTACCTGTCAGTTGTTTCGAAGTATATTTTGAACCACTCGAAGATATTGATTCCCGCTTTACGACTCGACCTTTTCTCCCTTTCACGTTTTTTGTCTAACTCTGCGATTTTGTCCTTTCCCTTTTTCACATCACGTGGATTGGTTACAGCTTCCTGTATCTTACTTTCCTTTTTTCCTTTGGTCACGCGATTTTCTCACTTTTTTAGTTGCATTAACTTTCGCAGCCAAAGGAGGGTGCACATCAAGCGGAGAGCGTGGCGAAGTGGTTAGCGAGGTCGCTTCGTAACTCTTTTTTATCGCAGGTTCGATCCTGGCGCTCTCCGCTAAGACGGTAGACGGGCTACCGTCTTCAGACCTCGCAACGCGGACCTGCCCTTTATAGATTGTTCTGGGACACACAAGTGGCAACCGGGTTAATAAAATCCCGATGGTAAAAACAAATGCAATTGAGATTTATTTTCAGTAATTACATATATTCGTAAGAAGAGATCGTTACATTGTTTGACAAGAAGAGTATTAATTAATACGGTACACGGAGTCATTATCATAACATTAAGGCTGGACTCTTTATTGATTTATTCGCATAATATAAGCAGGCATTCTAAAATCCAATTTTTTTGTGTATTTTGCTCCTTTTTCTTGACATGAACAAAGCATGCACGGACCGCTATTTGCTGCTTCGCAGGCATACTCCACACTTTGCTGGGTTTTTTTTTTTCTGGTTGAAATGATTGCTGGCTTCAGTTATTTGACTTCTTATTTGATTTTACTATTACTTCTGTACTTGGATTTTCTTTTGAGATTTTCATTCATCGAATTTTTGGTGTTGCGCTTTTTTTCTTCCCAGGAAGAAACCATCTCGTCGTTTAAACGTTCAATCGCTTCTTGATCAGTATCTTGTAACGGAATAACTAATCCGCCATAACTGCTTTCACGACTAGAATCGTCTAATTGCTGAATTTCTTCGGGAATAATCTTTTCTTGTTCTGGTAATTGGGCCATTTTTAGCGAAAAATTTACCTTGCGAAAAACAGCTGTTTAAAGTTGAATGTTTGTCTTAAAATTAAATCAACAAAAACTAATTTAGAAATTTAGAAATAATAGAAAAAAACTAATGTAGAAATATTTCAACGAAGTTTTTTTTTTTTTACTTAAAACTTTTACTTAAAACACACGTTTATCAAATCCTGAGCACGTTTTACTGAATACTGAATCAGCAAAATAATTATAGTCAGTTTTGCGTAGATTTCTACGTCAATCTTTCTTGGGCTCCTCACTACGTAGGTGACTTACTTCTGCAAGGGATCAAGAAACTGGTTTGTTCGTTTTTCCTCTGCTGGTAACGATTGCAAGAAGTTCCATGCTGCTATCATCGCTGGTGATTGTTCTTGTAGAGCTCTTAGACACAAGACCTCCCTGTACTTTCGATAAATATAGTGGTCGATCAGAACAATGTGTAACATCTCTGTTCCATGTAGCAACTGGACCACTTGCCGCATTAGCAGAGAAGAACTTTTGATAGACTGCCATCGGAATTATGTCTGGAAAGTTAGATTCTGCCCAAAGGACCATCTGAGCAGATATTCCAGTGACACCATAGATTGAAGGAGTGCTGCCTGTTTGTGACCGATCCTACGTAACCGGCCGGAGTGATATTCTTCGCTAGTAAAATGACACCTGCCATAGACAACTGATTCCCCTCCATCAGGACAAATTTCTCATCGAAGTCTGGGGCTAATTTGTCACGAAACTCATTAATTTGAGCATCCGATTGGAGCAACTGTATCGTCTCTTCCACAGTTGTGATGTACCGTATTGTTAGCCTGATATTAGCCAGGAGCAGAGAGGAAGTTATAGCAGGTGTTATAATCTTGCTCGAAAACATAGTGGCCATTATACTGATGTTTCTCCGATCATGGTCTCGTGACTGGATAGTGGATATCTCCCTTGCCCTGGTGGCATAGAATCGACTTATCGCCCATGCCATTGTTGCTGCTGAGATATTTTCATCACTCTCACCATTTACATGGCAATGTATAGTGATTTCCTTTGGTACCCGGGGTCTAGGCTCAACTGTGATATCTGATCCAGGTAATGTTTTCCTTTGGACTAGTGTCTGCAAAGGTGGACCAATAGGATTAGCATATGGAAAGACAGGGTAACTGAGCTGTCTTTGATTCATTTTTAGGCTTATTATTAGGTTGTATTACCTTTAGTAGAAGTTTTTTTGATCTCGACATTGAAGAAAAAAATAAAAATTATACATTTTTAAAGAGAGTTTAAAACGAAATCTTCCACGTAAAAAAAAAAAAACACACACGCACCGGTACGACGACCGCACTCATTCTCTTCCTAGAATAAGTTGGGACTAACTTCGTTTCGCGATCTAGTCCAACTGTTAAAAAGCGAAAAAGCGGTTTTCAATAAAATTGATTAAAATATTTTTGTGTAAGTTTAAAAAGGAAAAAATATACTCGTATATATACATATTTACCCAATTCATTGTTCACGACCTTGACGTAAATTCCGTCACCCGAAATCGCCCGTTTAATCGAAAATGTAAACTCCAAAGTATACTTAATGAGGGTTGAAATGCTAAAAAGATAGAGAGAAAATTATTATTATATTCAGTACAGCAGTGGCTCGACAAATATCGCCACTTTCGACGACTTCTTGTTTTATTTAATTTTTCGCGTGAGCCAGCTTTAGAAAAGATATCAAAATAAACCACACGAATGACTCGAATTTAGAGCCATTATATTAGACCAAGGATTTAAATATGTAACCAGAGTTGAGTTGAGTTTTTGCTGTTCTCATTATTGGGAAAAGAAAAAGAAAAAAACCCGAAAATTATGAGAAAACATATTACTCACGCAAACTTTTCTTTAAAGATTATCGTCATCTCCGACCAGAAGAGTGACTCCTTCACTCCAGAATGTTTTTACATTGTTAGAGCAATCGAAATCCTTAACTCCGCCTCTTCGTCCGTAATTTTGGCACCATTCTATGAATGACGATCACGATTTAATTTTCAACTCGCGAAAGAAGATGAATAAGAAGAAGAAGAAAAAGTTATTTAATACCTGTTGCATCGTTAATTCGTAGATCGGTAGCGCTGCAACTGTATCCAGAACCAATTTTCCAAAAGGGGGTTTCTCGTTGGCAAACTACAAATAAGTACTTACATTTTTACATAAAAGAAAAAGAAGAAGTTATGAAAAACCGACCTTTTTTAATTTTCCTGAAATTTTTTACCAATTCGATTTCTGTCGTATTCTTTTGCAGCAAATCTTCGTAACAGTTGATGCCGTTATCCGATTCCAACCCTGTTTAATGAAAAATTATAAATTATTTCCCGAATATTAAAAATTTCGTTTGGTAAAACGCGAGAGTGTTAAAATTACCGATCAATTTGATCTACCCGACGGCCATATTGGAATTTTCCCATATTCTCTCAAAAAAAAACCTGCGTTGTCAAAGCGAAAAGTTTGACAATATTCAATAGTCTGAAAAAAGTGTGATTAAAATATGGAGAAAACCTGTCGTGTGTAAGAACTAGGTTATTACTCTCCTTCTTTATCTCCACTGGAAGGGGCACAAAGTGAACCCATAAAATTTGTCAGCACTGCACAAACAGCCCAGGTTTGATTGATGACACTTTCCAATGTAAGGGGGATGGTAGATTGAAAAATCTTGTAACATTCTTAATCCGTTCTTAATCCGTTCTTAATCCGTCTAATGGCACATTCAACATACACCCGAACACTAGCAATTTCTTCAGTTTCTTCCACATCTGCAGGTAGGAATTGAGTACCGGCTTTCAAAAATGGAGGTCTCACCAGTTTTACTCCCCTTTCCTCGAGCAAATCCAGAATCCGAAACCCCTTGTCGACCATTACTTCATCTTCCGGTTCTAGCAAGGGCAGTATGCCACATTTCTCTGTAATTTCATTGTCAGAAATGGCACCTGTATACAGGTTGAGCTTTTTCTTGAAAGGGAGAAAGACATTTATCACCAGCGCATTCACAATGTCTTAACGCATTTTACAATATATTCAATTAGATAACAGAAATGGTTTATTTCAATACTTATAACAGTTTAGACATTACATTAATCTGCCACCAAATTTGTTATTTTTGACAGCTACCACATTCATGTATTTTTTTCGCTGGAACTGGTATGATTTTAAATGATTATTCCCACGTCTTTCAGGAACAACCATTAATCACCTTCGTCGGGAATCGTCAAGGGTCCCTGGAAATAATTTACTCCAGATAAGTATTTTAATTAACTAAATTACTGAGGATGTTAATCTCGCTTGATTACACGCGTTCAAGCTCCTATATCGCTTCGTCACTCCTCTACTGCGCAGGCGCGCATACTTGCTCTTCAGCTGGGGGATATGCTGGCGCGGAAAGCCCTCTGATAGATAAAATGAACTAGCTAAACTAGCAATATTAAGTTATATATTACAGAATTTCTCTTTACAATCTGATATTATACGAACCAAAGTTAACCTCTCTTTCTTTTGTAACATTCAGCTCTCTGAAATAAGACGTGTAATTATATCTTACTATGTGAAAGGGAACGTCGGAATTCCGACGTTTTTACTGGCATAAACGTGTTTAACGTCCCTTACGAGGACCACGCTGCATTAGTGAGAAAATTCTTTCAACGTCTGCACTGCTTTCCGGATGCTGTATATACTGGTTTTTCCAGGTTTCCACCTCGATATCACCAAAACTCCAGTGGAATAGTCCGGAGTATCTAATAAGTAGTTCATACACAGGTAGTTAGAAACCAAACGACCACGGAATTGAATTGACTTGTGGTGAGTAGTCTGAGTACGATCTTGATAATGTGTATCACAAACAGTAGCAAGGGAAAGATGTATCCAGCGTAAAATGAGAGTATTCTTCCAGAACAAAAAACTAAATTTTGGAAATAAATCCCACATGGTTCAAGTGGATTCATATGGGATTGCTTAGATCGGACATGTCAGCAGATCTCCTCCAATGGTTTGCATTTAGGTAGTTGTAACTAAATTACAATTTGCAGTGAAGTCTCGATAATAAAAATGGAGAGGGACTGATCAATATAAAGCGAGACTAACAGGGTAAAAAAAAACCGAGTTACTTTAATCTGATTTTTGTAGGTAGGTCGCATTCTGAGCGACGGAAGTCGTCGCTGTAATAATGACTTCATCGTCATCTTCATCGGTCTTATAATTTCATCCATTGCTCCCAATTTTATCCTTTCATTTTCGACGTCTTCGTCGTCAGAACTGCTGTCCAGCACTTGACGTGTCTTACCGTTATGTGAATAGTACACCGAACTCGAACACCTCTGCAATTTCAGACATGTCTGTAATAATTATCAACAATCAACCCCATTAAAAAATATTCGTATTTTACCATTCAGTTATTCTACAATTCTGAAATACACTGCTTTACTGGGTATACAATACTTTATACAATACGCATACGCGCGCAACGGCTGCCATCCTTAATTATCACAATAAAATATACATAAAGACAAAATAAAACTAAAAGAATTATTTTTAAATTAAGAGCTAATCTACAAATCTTCGTCCAGCTTTTGAGAAGACTACTTTGTGTTTTTTCTGCTTAATAAGCGATGACTGGATGAAAAATGCATTAGCAAAATTAATACTTATTGGAACTGCAAAGTAAACAATCAAAGTTTCATTTTTGGGGGTCATTGCTGCTACACCTCGAAACCACATCTCTGTTTCAGAAGCTTCATTGATTTGATTTTTCAGTTGACTCTTCACAATCTTTGCCTTATTGCCAGGCAGCTTCAGAATGGTTTCCATGGTTTCCATATTTCTTTTCAGGAATTCAAGAAGTTCCATAGCAACGTCCTTCCCCGATGAGCGATTCATCTCCTCAATAAAATATCTGTAAAGTATCTTTCGAGACAGTTCTTATTCATTTAAAACTGCTTTGATAGGGTAACGGGATCCTACTTGGGGGATTTCTGTTGGGGCCCCCTACTTGGAGCCCCTCTGTAACTTTGTTTGACGTCTGCACTGCTTACAGGAAGATATAACATTATATAGTTTTAACATTTGTCTAATTCTGCTTCTTTAGGTATTCCTTCGAACATGTATACGGTGTAGTTGAAGTAAATTCTGTAGATCTGAAAAGCGTCTTTGATGAGCAAGGAGGGCACGGTTGAGTAAAATTTACAGTAGTCAAGTGAAACGTGAAGTCTACACTGTCTTTGTCTAATCCAAAGTTTGAGACATTCTCCTTTCATCGTCTCGTAGCCGTAGGCTACGTTTGAACCGGGGGGAAGGTTAGTGACAAGGTTGAGGTTAGGTACAACGAACAATTCTTCCATTGACGTCGAATGGATATCCCCAAACAAGTCGAACTTTCTGTTTGTCCTTTTCACAGAGGTGGGATCTTGCGAAGACAAGGACGTCCGGTAGGGTAACTTTCCTACCATGCTTGTTGAAACTGTCTTGTGCGAGGGATGGCGATTGTTGGTGCCTTGGTGTTGTATCCTTCGAGTTTGTATGGTAAACCAGGACTAGTACCCATTTTTTATTTATAAAAACTGTTCCTGGAGTTTTCTTACAATTTCTTACGCAATTGTTTTTTTTTTTTTAAATATTGTTAGCTGGTTTAACGAATAAGTTGCTGTGTAACTGCCGAAAAAATGTGTTGTATTTATTGCAAATCTACAGTAACCTGCATGTTGCATTCATGACATTTGCACGCATAAATAACGAAACTCACTCAAAACACCTTTCAGTTGCATCGATAAACTGGATATATTTAAAAGTAAATATTACATGTTTTATGGAAACTTGGCGTTATTTATAAAGTAAATAATTGTTAATTAAAAAATTGTTTAATGCTTGTTGCGTACGGAACACGAAAAAAATGAACATTTTTACATTCTCTGTTTTTATTTTAAAATATCTGTGAATTACATGAACTAAACTCCGTATGTACAGTGGTCTTGCTTAATAGAATGATTTTTTGCTTTGGTTAAACGTTTACACGCAGTTACGCCAATCCAAATCAGACGTTTTAGCTGCCCGCCAGACCCGTCCACTGGTGCCGTTTCGAAAAACGACAAATCTGCTGGCATTCTATTATCACATTCGTGTAAAGGAACGTTCACGAAGTTGAATCTGTTCTTGAACTGCGAGCCGTGCCCGTCCGACCAGTAGTGGAACAGCGTTATTTGGAGTTTAAGATTTTCTTGCAGATCCTTTAGTATGGTAGAGTTGCATGCTGCGACTGCTTCCTTGAGAGTGATTGTTTCATACCAATCTACTTCGTACGATTTTTGCTCGAACTCCTTGGTTGTTCAAATATGCGGCGACTGTGTAAATCGTTACAGTTTCGCATACCCAATGAGCTCTCATCACATCTTGCTGATTCTTGAGACTAACGTTCTGCGAAATCGACTTGAATTATCACTTATATTTCGATTTTTTATTCTACACCCTCACCTAAAGCCGGTTGCCTAGGTCTATTGAACCTGTCGGAAGAGCGGAGAAAATTCCCCTAAAAGAGGGCTACGTTCTCTGTAGTCGCACACGAAACAATCCTAGTTCAAACCCTATAACCACTTTAAGAGTACCAGTACGGTACCTAAGATCTATGTTTCGTCTCCTTTCATCTTCAAACCTGCATTATTCTGTCGAGGAGGGAGCTATTCACCCACCGTTTTAATAAAATTTTGGAATAATTTTTACCTGGAATATCCTTCCCATTTGGTGAGGTATTCACTTTGCCCTTTTTGACTCTCTTCTTTAAGATATTGTCGACTGTATTTCTCAGACCGTTCTTTCGGCTTCTTACTTTCTCTCTGCAACGTAAAATATAAATTCAGACTGCTGTGGTCGAGAGGTTAGCGCGATCACTTTCCAACCTGAAGGACCGAGTTCGCGAACCTCGGCAGAAGGTGACGTCTCCCAAGTAGGGCCTCCGCGCTCGTGTCGATTGTGGCACGTTGAAGAACCCTGGAATTTTTTTTCCGGAAAAATGTTAATCCTCTCATGGTGACCACGGAGGTTGGCGCGTGTATTAATCCATCTTGCTGGTTGGATATGGGCCATGATATGATCAGAATATTTACAGGGGAACGTTGTGGAAATTTAATTATCCCCGATATTTTGTTGATGGTGGGAAAAATAAAATTTGGGGAAAATTCTCCCCATCGCCACCGGATTTTTCAACCCAGGTGAATTATTTACCACGTATTTAGTTATTTACCTTATTTTTCGTGCGTTTTCCCAGCTTTTCGGAATTTTTCACCAAATTCTTCGCAAGATTCTCGCTGTTGCCGACACTAAAAAAAATCTGAATTGTACTTTTTTTTAGCTGGTACATGCGGTTTTTATTTATTCATCGGTGGCTTCGCCCCCTCTCCGTTTGTCGGAAGTCTGTCATCCCCCGAACCCCCTGCTACCTCAACTTTCCTAGAAATAAATTATAACTGTTTATTTTAATGTTCTACCACATACAAAGCGGCTGGCTACAGTCAGTAACCGATATTTTCAATCGGAAACAAAGACGAATCGAAAGTTTTCACTCTTATTATAGCAATTCCTATGCAATCGAAGCAAGTTTAATTTTTGATTGGAAAGGTCCTTTAGACAGGGAATCTTATCCTGTCGCCGTGCGACACACGACCATCTAAAAAGCGATTCGGATACTTGGTTTCAATTATTCTCGCCTTGTTTGCTGCGGTGTTGTCGGTTACTGCACCGGAGACGTCGTTTCCAATATTATCCATGACACGTTGCAATGAGGATTTTCAAAAAGGATGGACTTATCGAAGTCGAGACCATTCCACTAGATCGGACATCACCGGATCCTCATTTCAGCTCGTGTTGTGATGCTTGTAATGCGGATATTGATTATCGTTGACCATGGCTAGTTGATGGCAGCTGAATTTAGAGTTCAGTGCAGTCAAGGAAAACTCTGGTGTTGGATACTGCTCTTTGTGACAGTCGGGAATGAGTTGCACTGCTTTCACGTCTGCCAGATGGATAAAGCACTCTGTCTGTACTCTGTTGTGCAGGAATATTATCCAGATATTTAGAATCTTGGAGACAACCCTTTCATCCTTATAAGTTAACCATAAAGGTCTGCCAGGAGATCTCCTCATGTTCAGATCGGTGAGAATGCTTTTGTAATATGAAACCATGCATTTACGCAAACAACTTTTAAATAAATTAACCAAATACACCTACGTGGAATAAAATAATACGAGTGAATTCCTTCGTTAACTCTCCGGAACCACGTGCCTTTAATTATGTCCATCTTCTGCAATTTGTAGGATCACATACCCACCTTCGTCAACACGGGTCGCTTTCCCTCCCGCCAACAGAGATCTGTTAAGTAAAAACGATGTGGCAGTCACGTAACACAGTCATACACACACCCTTTCTATACATTTTAAAAGTTCGATATCATGTGTTACGCTACCTCTATCCAGAAACAACTGTATTGACTGTTTTGTCGTTTTATTTTGTCCAGAGAGAACGCTGAAGATGACGAAACATAACTGGAAAATGGAGATGATTAGAATGTGAGAAACTGCGGAGCAAATAAACTTTTGGGATAAAATACAAGAAATAAGGAATAAATAATGATATTATTAATAAAATTGTTAGGGAAAATGCGGAACAAAAATGTTTTAGACACAAAAATTGGAGAATAAGGCACTATAGAAATAAATAATGAGGTTAATGATGAACTGGATAGGAAAAGAGCGGAACAAATAAATAATTTGGAATCAAAGCGAATGGTAGTGGATGACATGCGCCATCCTCCTTGGTCAATGACCCCAATTCTTCAAATGCATATTAAACGCCAATGTGGTGGGACTTTGCGGGCAAGGGTAAACGGAATAGCCGATGTAACTGCCCAGCATTAAATTATTTTTTTTTTTGCAATTTTATTATTGAACTGTTTTAATTTAAATTTTATTACGCGAGTCCGGCGCTGTAGTTCGTATTGTTCGTATATTCACTTTTAGTTCGAATCTGTGTACATTTGTCCAAATCACCTTATTCTTATCTTGTATAACCTCTATCGATTTGGCAGAATCGCGAGGGCAATTGCCTGTTCTTTTTATTTTTAAGTCAAGCCGAGTACGAGTACGATGCAGTGTAAGTTTCTTGATTGAGTCATCAACGCCACAGTGTTGTATGGGAAAATATTTGTATGTCCGTAAAGCAAGGTTACACAGGAGTGCGGAATACGGCAGTTCATTATTCGAGAAAGTGTTTGACATTTTTATATGGTCAATGGTCAGTCTGGTCGTTGAAACAAATGAGTGACTAGAGTCCTTCCGTAACAATAATCTGCTGTAGCTAGCTTATTGCTAGGCAGGTATGAGAAAAGAAAAAGGTAGTCGGTAATTAAATTTTTCGTGCGCAATACCCTGTTTTGGTGAATTTCGATGTCCTTCTTTTCCACTGCAGCCATCTTCCTGACTAGCTCCAGGATCAGTTGCAGCTTCAGCTCCTTGATCTGTTTATCAGATTTAATGTTTTCTAGTTCTCTGCGTTCTCGTGTTTGGGTTAGTTGAGATTGAAGAGATGACGTTTTTTTCAGTGATTCCCAGTGATTTACTTCCAAGTCCCCGACGCTTTTATGCAGATAATTCGCGTGTGTGAAGTTGGACCGGCAAGGTCAATGGACCAAAAAAACAAACAATGGACCGGATTCCCCGTCCAATGGACTCTTTGGACCAGCAAGAATTTTTGATT
>JAQFYH010000511.1:0-12305 GCA_034694405.1 Scolopendrellopsis subnuda
GCACGTGCGCAGTTCCGATTTCACGCGCAGTACCCTTTGAACTGCGCATGTGCAACGTCCAGCGTACGCGTCAAGCGTCAAAAGTGCGCTGAGATGTGAGATAGGCGTAACGCCGCGAAAACTGGGTCAAGAGGAAAGCGTGCTAAACCACTCCTCCAAATATGAGTTATTCGAAATGTTTTAAAAATCGTCTCCATTGTTTTCACGATTCACTAAACAATTTAAAGCGTGATTTTTAAACTCTCCTCGCTTTTTTATATTTAGGCAATCGGAAAATTACGAAACAACAACAAAAAAAAACGTCGCTACCTGATTCTGAGAATTGCGCTGGACCAGTACATCAAAGGCAATATGTTCCGTTGGTAGATCTGAACCGGAACCGTTACAGAAAATTCTAATTTTTAAAATCGATAATAATTATTTTACAGGTGCAGGCGATTTATACACCTGGGGAGTTAATCGATACGGATGTCTCGGGACAGGTTATAAACAAAACATGTACTTTCCTTGGCAGGTAAGGAGTTTGTCACTTCTGTTTAGCCTCATACCAAAGGCTGTTTACTGAACATAGTTAGCAACTTGAATCTACCTTCGTGCTTGAATGTTGTGTGGGTTTCAAATTTTTTTTCTCTCCAATTTCCAGGTTGTCATAGGCTGCAAAATACTGAAAGTATATTGTGGTTATGACCATACAATTGCTCTTGGTGTTCAGTATACATAATTACGGACTATTTATTTGTAAAAAAAAAATTATAAATAAAATCTGATTTTTAAACATACTGAATCATATTGAAATTGTTCGGAAATCATAATCCATTGATCATGAATGGCGTATTTCTTCTCTCGTGCCCATTGAAGGGACCAGAAGGGATGAAGGAACTTAGCAGTCCAGCGTGTCACCCCCGTGGTAAGGCTACTTGCCTCCTGTAGTATTGTTTTAAATGGAAATTACTACTCGTAGATCTGGGAGACTGCAGTTTTTTGTGTGTCATACAGCTCAGAATAGCCAAATACCAATCTCGTCGGTCATACAGCTATACGCTATCATCGAACCCAAACTACAGTAATTCATAAATGCCGCCACAACAGGGAAAGTAAGATGCGCTTTTTGTTAGAATTGTCATCAGTCTTTACGTGTGAAGCATAGTGTAACTGTAAAGTAACCAACAGCGTAAACGCCAAGACGATAGATAAGATACCGGGTACGCAATTTCTGAGTCCAAGAGTGGATCAAGCTAGACCACTGAATACCTCGCTTGTTCCTCGCGCATTCAGTGCAAGACTGAATTAGTGATTGATCTACATCACTGCTGTTTTCAAATTCATACCAAACCAGATAAGAGGAACTTTGACATATATTTTTCCATTTTTCTCGAAAGTTCATCACCCCAACAAGTTTAGGTCTTGTACGTACCTACTAGCCCAAGGTTTCGCTCATTGCTTTTCGTCATGATGGGAAACCCAAAAATAACTAGTTTCAACCCCACCAACCTAATTATTCTTATCTGCGTATTAGTTTTGTCATCTTATATATTTCTTCTGAGGTCGGTATGAACTGCTGGTCTTACTAGAGTGTAGAACAGCAAGTTTCCAAGCAGACAAGATTCTTGGACGTACGGTACTTCACATTTAAGAGAAACTGAACTCGACAAAGAACAATATTTTCGTAATAAATTATTCACTCCCCCTCCCCCAAAACACACACAGACACACATTACTAAACTGATTTGATTTCTACTTGTTTAATTCTGCCGATAAAATGATAAAAAAAAAAAGAAATACAAGAAAATGTACTGTGGCTGCAAATTTTAATTTTTACAACATTTACACCTCCCGGTTTTTTTCAATTCCGAAGACACGAGGACTCGGCTGAAATCTAATGTAACAATTATTAATCCAATAAATAGATAATTATAGCATTTCTATAATGTAAGTTAAAGTATCGGGCTTTATTGCAAAGAACGTTTCTTATATTTTTACTAATAATTTTTGTTTCATGTTTATAACGTTTTTCAAGTCCTCCTGTCTATTACAAAAAGAAAAGGAGTTTCAAGTGTTGCCAGCGTTTTCCTTCTAAAGCAAAATATTTTTTTCTTCTTTAAAATAACGAACCACACTACTGGCAACACTGCAACAACAAAAAAAGAGAAAAAAAATATGGGAAAGGACAATTATGGAAGTGAAATGGACGCGAGTTAAGATTTCTTCGTTTACGAGAGAGATTTCTCCATCTTGATGAGTTCCAGAATTCCATCTCTCATTTCCTTGACAGCCTGGTACTCGGTCAGACCCATGCGGCGCTTGTTGGAGACATCGTAAACTCCGCCGACGGATTCGGTGTGTTCACCAGAGGTTCCTGTAAAAATGTAAAACAACATTTATAAGATTTTGTAAAACGGATTGCAGCTGTGATGACGGCGAGTTTAGTGGACTATGTTCCGACTTCTAAATTATAATATCGCGAAAGCTAAACGAAGAAGAAGAAAAAATGACAAAACCCAGAAGATGATTCAATTTGAGCAGTGGTCCAATGACCTTGTTGAAATATCAAATATTCCGTACTGAAAAAATGGTTGAATGAGGAGCGATTACAAAGACGGCCGCGACCTACCTCTGACTTGGAGACTGTATTTGCTGGCAACTGCTTCGAGCTTCTCCTTGGTCTGGGCGAGCTTGGGCAACTTGATGTGCACGGATGCGCGAACGGTAGTTCCCAGGTTAGTGGGGCAGAATGTCAGGAAGCCCAGGCGGCTGTCCCTGGAGAACGGGGAATTCTTCTCGATGCAACCGACGCCAGACACCAGCCTCTTGTAGACCTGTCCGAGATCTCCACCCATCTGCATAGAGATGATGCGAAGGTGGTCCTCCTCGTTCACCCAGACGAGGAAGGTCTTGTTGTCGTTGTGGTAGATGCCACGACCGACCGGCCAGTAACGGCAGGCGTTGGCCGCTTGCAAGAACCTATCAACGCACAAACAAATGCATTCGTTTAGAAATCGCCAAACCTATTTAATTCTAAAGCGTTCGTGCGACTGTCTTTCCATAAGCAACCCAAGCAGCCTTCGTTCAATACAAGAAGTAGGATTTCTAACTTGGGTCCCATCGTCGAGTAAAACCAGGACTGCGATTTTGGACATTTCAGTGACGACACTTTGACGTCATCGTGGTCCCCCGCACTACGAGTGCGTGGTTCGTCAAACCCACGACAACGATGACGTAAAAAATGTCGTTACTGAAATGTCCAAAATCGCAGTTGATGACCGCAACAGAAATCGTTACCTGTCACCCTCCTTGAAGAGGAAGTGGTCGTCGATGAGTTTTTGCTGAACATCCTTCGTCATGCCCAGCAGGGGATAGTACTTGCCCTTCAGCTCGCCGTCGAGGGAGCCCAGTGTACCCTGGACGGTAGCCTCCAGACTCTTGTAGTGCTGCGAAATAAAGAAAAACCTCGAGATTAACGAAAATTTTCTGAGACACGACAGATTTTGTATCGACCAACGAGGAAACCTCAAAAATGGATTCGTTTGCAGAGAGACAAAGCGACGACGTCGCTCAGTGTTTAATCCGTCGACTCTTGCAATCAGTAAATACGAGCAAGTTGACGTTACGAAAACGCCCCACTATCTACTTCTGTAGGGGTTTTTAATACGAGTAAACAGTAGTTCTGTAATCTCGACTTACATCCTCAGTCATGCAGGGGTTGAAGGGGTATCCCTGGACAGAGCGTCCGCAGCGGACACGGGTCGAGATGACGAAAGCGCCTTCGGGGTCAACGTTTCCCAGGCTGTCCACATCACCCCAGTCAGTGGGCGGGTGCTTGTCGGTGGGCTTGAAGCCTGCGTGGTAGTCTTCGATGACGGGGTCGAAGAGGGGAGCGAACAGGGTGTAGGCTTCGGCATCAGGAGCGTAGACACCAACTCCAGAGTCCAAATTGGCAACGCCTGAAAAAAAAAAGGAGCAAATTTAGTTCGGTAAAATGTAAACTTCTCGAGTCCCTAAAAGGAGTATTGCGGTTTCATGACAAAATTTCGCGCCGCGATTCCGTAAGTTAGGTTGCGGTCGTCGATTTGATCCAGTACAGGTCCACAGCGACACTGTCCCGAGATATTAAGCTCAGCGTACCCTTAATTGCATATTAATTTACAGTAAATTATCCAAGTAAACAAACAGATAGCCCCAACTTCCTGGTGTACTTGGCAGAAGTTCAAGCAAACCGTGAAACACATGAGAAATGGTAATTCATGACGTTAGGCATTCGCCAACAAATGGGTGCCTTGCTGACTATTTATCATATAAGTTACCCCCCTCCCTTTCTTAAAATATACTTGTACTGTAAATAAAATAGTGTATGGTTACAAGTTGTACACGGCGTGCGATTTTGTCGAACGAACGAATAGGTTTAATATTCTATTTTACTCGTCTCGTCTTCTTTAGTGTTTTACTGAATCTCTTTACAATTTGTAAAATTCCTTTAAATTAGTTTAGTCCAAATTCTTTTGAACATTTTTCGACACTCCCGATCCCTTTCTCTTGGAGCCAAAAATTGAGCCGAAATTAAACTATCACAAAAGACAGGGGTGACATCCCAGATATCAAAAGAGTTTTCTTTCCCACTTAGCAACTGGGAACGGTGCGGTTCTAAAGATGCAACTGTATGTAAAGCCAAGGTCGGGTAACCGATCGATAATGGCAACGGGCCAGAAAACCCGCCACATCCCATCATCATCTACTACTATATTCCCACCGCCCCCTTCCCCCTCTTCTCCCAAAACGCACGAACACACCCAAATCACCCCAAAATATCATGAACCATTATTTTTCATTTATACCGACACTCATTGTATCATAAAGATACGAGAGTATTCATAATGTATTAATGTAGGCCCCCTAAAAAATTACTACCGTATATACCGAAATAACGTACGGTACGTAAAGTTTTCGTTTAGATTCCATTTCCAGGATGAGTTTACGAAAAGAACGTAACAATTCCCTTTAAATCATACGGTTTTACTCCATACACTACCGGCACGGATAGGCTATATCCATAATTCGATTCACACAATCATCAGGGTCTAGCGCTAGCGCTGCTCGTTTACCAAAAATCTAAACCTTCCGACACCAAACCAGTGTTTCCAAAATGATGTGTGCCATTTTTGAATGTAAAACGAGTTCTAGGCTACTTTCCTTTTATTAGGGTTTATAACGGGATAGACATAACTGCTGGCAGCTGAAGTGGTAAAACGCAAAATGAGAAAAGTCTCTCCGTTGGAATATCCAATTTTCCTTCTCCGGGGGAATAAAATAAATCCGCTTCCTATTTCCTCATTATTTTATAAAATCTATACTCGTATAGGCTTGTAATACTCTATATAGAATTATAAAATATGATTGGCCAGATTCATATTTAGGTTCCGATTTCAGAATACAGTATTTCCGAATGCTCCCATTTACAGCCGACAGCTGTCAAATCTATCAGAGCAGTCGCACTCTACTCGCAAGTGTTTGATAACGCTCCACTCCGCAGTCTCGTCTCAAAACCAACTGTTTCCTTTCCGTGCTGGTGTGTACTTTCGAGTCTGTTCTTCACTAATTCTGCCGAGATTACTGTAGACACGGATATTTGCACGGTACCGGTAATGAAAAATACGCCAAGTCGACATTAAAAGGTCGACTCTGCAATCCAAATAGGCCCTATCTCGTCATAAACCTGAACTTTGTTACTACATGAACGCAATGTGTTTTCTGTTACACGTACTCGCGCAAATTTATAATAAAATTAATTTTATTACTGCCAGGTTATATCATCGTTAGTTTGTTTTACGAGTTGCTTGTTAGTTGTTACCCAACATCATCTAGATCTGGGTTGAATTAATTTTTCAATTAGTTCGTTGGTTGTTAATTTGAATTTTTGTCATTAAAAGTTAGCGCATTTATATTCACCAAGAAAAAGAGAAATCTTCAATAACTTATAAGTGACGACAAATATGACTTGTGTTACAATAGTTTACATTTTATCTAGCATTTTCATGATTTTGAAGTTTTATTTTTCTTTCTATTTTTATTATTTTATAAACCTACAATACAGAAAAGAAAAGGCAGCAAAATGTAGATTTGAAAGCACGAACAAAACGAAAAAAATAAAAGCCGTACAGAAATACTTTACGGAGTTTAAAATCCATTGGTTTAATCGAGCCACGAAAAAAAACAAACAATGCATAGCCTACATGGGAATTTGAAATAAAACGCACATGTTGAAGCGATTAACGGGAACTCTTCTATTCTTGTACCCGTCTTAATGCGAGCTCGTAAAAAGGTTCAAACCTTGACACGAAAAAACATTAGAATTGTGGCAAACAAATACATCTTCGGAACCCAGTCAACACACAAGATATAAAGAAAAGAGACCTGCCACTACAGCTAGCAGAACATAGCTGTATCAATGTACCGGATACACACGAAACATAGTGTCGCGGTCGACTCTGCCAACCTTCTTTGGTATTGTCTATAGCACCCGAAATCGCTGCTAGAAAATGCGCCTATTTTCGTCCCAACAGGAGAGGTAGGATTACGACCGACGTAAAACAAAATTCATAAACAAAATATATTCACAGATAGACTTGCGAAAAGTAGGGGTGAAGGTCCCGCAAGGGAAAGGGGAAAAAATCTGCCAATAACACTTGTTAGCAGAGTCACCCTCTCTACTTTCGCCCAACTTGAAACATTTTCCAAATATGTGAACGAAAGACTTATTTTTGGAAGAATCTACTCCGTTCGACGAGAAAACTTGGCTTTTACCAGGTAATAATGCTGCGGTAAATTCACGGAGATAAATTACAGGTAAAAATGTTGTAGAAAAAATTAATTTGAAATATAAACAAAAGGAAGGGAATCAAAGGGATAAAATGTATGGGTGCAAACGTGCAATGTGCGTTGGGTCGTACAATTCCAATGTACAACACCCGTTTCGTCGAATTTTCTCCATCCCCCCTTTTTTTCTTCCACAATTTTCGATTCTCAAAATACATTGTTACCGACTAGGCCACAGTATCACAAACTGTGCAACTGAATTGTAATTTAGTGACTCTGCTGACGCAAATACACTTAAATAACAAAGGAAGTATTGAATTCGCGGGATAATGCAATATTTTTGAGCAACGAAAACTGATACAGCGTAATGAATAATATTGACCGAATAGGAAATCTACGTGATGTACACAATACCACCCTCCTGGCCAAATCGAGTTAACTATGGGAATTCACGAAAAGTTACAAAATGAAAAGTTGTTTAGCTACAGATTGATTGCCAGACTTTTTTTTTTTTTGACAAAGTGAAAGATGAATAGCCTACTGGCTACACACAATTCATCATTTTGACCTGATCAGGAAGTTCAAATCTGAATGGTTAAGTTTTCTATCCAGTTCAAAAATTTCCTTATATAAATAACGAAGTATAAAATCCAAACATTTCTTAGCGAAAATGTACTGCATTGAAAATAGGGACGTCCACGAAAAACGAATTCCACAACTTTACAAAATAATCATCAAAATAATAATAATACGAACTGAAAGCGGAAGCTCGCAGTCTTAACAGTATGGAATCGAAAAATCGATAAAAATTTTCAAGGACAAATTCTTCAGTAAAAAGGGCAAACGATATAGTGTCGGGGGAGGCGGGGATCCAAAAAACTGTATTATGTTAGATAAACATGACAGATTGATCCATTGATTATAGCCTAGATTATTCTAATCTTACGTTACAAAGTACAACTGGGACAAGTCGTCACAGCATAGCTATAAATGATTTAGAAAGAGCAATAAGCTGTATGGATTTTGTATGATCTGCTGAAATGTCTTTTTTCGGAACATGGTTCGAAACCTAGGTTTTTATTCAACAATATTTTTGAAGTTCAATAATATTTAGATTAACGTACCCAACACAACTAGATTACAATATTGTATCGCTGCGAATAAATTATGAAAATTCTCCAAAGTTACTAGGAATCTCAAATCTCCATAGTGACAATAATGAAACGAGTACGTGAGAGTTGAAAATCTCACTATTTCTAGCTCATTTCTAAAGTTCGTAAATGCAAGAACAGAGCACCAGCACCTGGTCAGTTTTCTGCGTTCAATACGGTATATTTCGACCAATAACTATAATAAATTAGTTTAATAAATGTGCTGTTGAAGAGTCTTTTTATTTACAAAATAGTGAAAATACAAATGCGTAAATTGATATATCCATTAGCAATTCATAAGAAGATACTAAATAAGTATCTGTTTGGTAAAACGCAACAAAATAAAATCCCGTCACGTTATAATTACGATAATGCGTGATTATAATACATTTCGTTTTCTATCCACGTTATTTCCTCAACGTTCAGAGTTCTAGCACAAGTTTCTAGGTAAATTCTCAAGGTGCTTTACGTTGTCAATTTACACAAAGGGTGTTTCAATAGTGCGTCACAATAATACAGTTTGTGCGCGTCGTTGGGTCATTGTGTAATGGATTCCTTGGTCCAACATTTATAATTGCACAGATGCTTGTGATGTATTTTATAAACAGTCGCCCAAATGAACCAGGAATTTAACAAAGCCTGCGAGCTCGAGAAAATTGGTTGACGTACCAACATAAAGTACAATGTTTGGTTGATCATTCGCAAGTACTTTACTGAAATTTTAAAACGATAAACGGGAAAAAATGAAAGGCACCAATCACATGTACGAAACTGGCACTATAGCCAGTAGCCACTCGATCGATCATATTTGCAATATTATGTTTGTTTCTCGTCGTATAAATGTTGTGGAATCATTGAATCCTCGTTTTATACTCAGTATATCCGTGCTAGTATGCATATCCAATTCCAAGAAAACACATTTTTTTTATTTAGATAGGCTTTATAATAAATTACAAGTTAATACGTTTTAATATACTCGTACAATGTATGTACGGTATTATTTACAACACGATATACAGTGTACAGTATATACAATACCAGAGTCACGCTGGCAAAATATTCCGTTCAAGTGTACAGTTACCGACTGTAACTCTGTTCTGTAAAGTTTGATTTATTATTATTTGATGTGCAGTATAAAATAATATGGACCACAGTGTTATAAAAATAATACCGTATTGAAAAACAGTAGAAAGGGAGCCTTGAAAATACAATCTGATACGCTGATTCATGAAAAAGCAATTTGATACGTTAGTTCAACGTCTTTTTATCTGCTGCATTCAACCGTGTGATGAACGTAGTTAAACGATTAACCTGAACTACGATTTGTACCATTAAATGGAGAAGACAAGAGAATTTTTTGTTCTTTAAATTGGGAAATTTGCACCCAGGATATCATTGGATGGCAACAGATCAATATTAGTCAACACCTTGAACAAAGAGAGTAAGATACAGGGCATACAGTAGCCTATATCTCGGGAGATTTAAAAAAAAAAATAATAAAAAATAAAAAAACAAAACCCAAGTACACTACTCTACACGTATTTCTCCACGTATTACCCACGGAAGTCACTGGCATATCACGATCTAAAACTTTCAAATACGGCAATTTACAAACAGTTTTGAAAAAGACAAAACTGAAAAATAAATAAACCAATAATCACTTTGCAATTCGAACCCTTCTTTTGGCCCTTCCTCGAGTCGCATCCAATCACAACACATCGATAATCGTTATCACTTATCAGTTATTTCTGGACTCGGCGAAGAATATTAAAATAGAAACTCTCGACTCCTTGTGCGTATTTTGAATAAATTTGTCAAATAAACTACAGAGTATTACAGTTACACAAGTTCACAGTGTGCCACTATCCCTAAAAGCCTACGACCTGATGTAGAACTAGATAAGAACTTTTTTTTTATTTTCGCATACTTCTCATATAACTTAATCAATCATTCTTCAACCGTGTAAAATGTAAATAAGAAAAAGAAAGAAAAAAAAAAACAGGTCTGTTGGAAGCAAACCAGAAAAAAAGATGAAGTTTACCATAAATAACATGCAAAACTGGAATAAAATATTATAAAATCCTACAACACGATATAAAATACAATGACGCGCTCGTGTTCGAAAATAACTCGCATCTCGCACTCCTCTACTCTCGTCCGTCCTGTAAAGGTAGTCTGTCTACATGATACCATCACTACACGAAATACCCCCGAGTCCGAGACTGTGCATATACAAAATTCCGATTTTTGCAAACATCCGGCGCTGGATGTCCCTCCTTCTCATCGAATGTTGCGTCTATATTTGTAAATCCTTCTCTGACCTTGAAATTTGGATGCTGTAACAATCGGCATTGTTTCAGCATTTTAGCGTGTTATCACCTTTTATCGTCCGTGGCACATGCACAGATCATTAACTACGTGTGGCCATCTGCATTTAGTTCATCTACAGATATTGATTAAATATTCGCACCTAAATCATTCACACGTTTCGCCAAGAGTCGATTTCCAAATCGTTATCGTTAGTGACTCGCGCAGCCTTCTTTTGAGCAACATAATAGTATCGCGGAAATTTTTACGACTCTCTCTAGAGGAAAAAGGGGGGATTTTCTAACCTTCCTGGAATCCCAAGATAGATGCTTTTCCCTGGTTCGATAAAAGGGGGGAGAACGTGGAAAGAGAGGGAGAAACAGGAGGGAGTTGGGAAGGGAAAAAAATCGAAGAAAGGGAGACGAATGGAGTTGCCCGACAGATGAATAAAATTTGGAATGCAAGCTTTGGGCGGAGGGGGGGGGGGGGGGGGCGGTAGTCTTGCTTAGTCATCTGCAGGGTTGCAAAAAAGATTCGTTCAATATTTTATGGAATATAGTGAAGGAAGCCCAATAATACAATAGCGACGTGGGACTATAAAAATAAGAATGGCTCAATCAAGGTCTTTACGCATTTTTATTGCTTTGGGTAATATTTCTGCGTGCATTATTCAGTCGGAACATGTTAATTTCATCGTTATTTATTACTCGGCGCAAACAAACGTTGTCTCAGACGATTTAAAACAATTCCAAGGTCGCGCCTACCAAGTTTATGCGAAGACACCTTCAGTCTCGTCGGCTTGCATTAGTTTATTCCACCGGAAAATGACGCACACCTTTTCAATTCAGAGAAAGCTGCGGGAAAAAATCCCGCTCTCTCGACACAATAAAAATGATGCAACGGGTGAATGGATAATTACACCGCAGACCGTATGTTCCTGGTAAAATAATATGCAAAAATCTTGGGGAAAAAAAACTGTAAAAATTCCGCCTTTACAGATTACAGTTGCACCAATTTTGGGGAGAAAAATAATAACGGAGTAATTCGTTGAAATACCCAATGTAAGCGGATTTACGCTAATTTAAAAAAAAAAAACCCACATGCTCCATAAATATGTGGGTAAGACGGAGGGAGGAATATGGGAAATTGCGAAAAATATTCTGATCAATAAAGATGTGACTCTTCAGAGATTGTTATAATTTTTTTTTTATAACCCTCGGGTCTGGAAAAATACAGTATAGGCAGGCCCCTGATATACGAAAAATAGAAACTTACCAGACTGGATCACATCGAGCAGGGTAGCTCCAAGACCGGTCTTCTTGTCCTTTAGTTTGTCAAACACTTCTCGGCTGAGGTACTTCTTGAGCAGGGACTTGCAGTCGGTTGCGGCCGACAGTTTTGCGAAGCCCTCTTCCAACTTCTTCGCGGTTTCAGCATCAACCATGTTGGATTTTCCGCTAGACCTGGACAGAAAATGTGCAGAAGAACTGGTAAATTTACGTTCAACTCGCCCGGCGTTTAAACAAGCACCACAGAGCTGCCGTACGCTACTCTTTATATAATGCAGCATGTAGTAAAGCTGGCTGGCAGCGGCTTTCGCGTCAGCGCATGGGGTTGGAGGGAACCGTTGAACGTGTGTACGGGGTCTTTTCTTTCTCTCTCTCTCTCGATCGGACTTTGGAAAGTTAGAATTAACTTTCAATCATTCCCCTAGTAAGGCCTAGTTAATAAATACTTATAATTTTACAAGTAAAACTTCTGAGCAGTGGCGATTAAAAAGTTTGTTACGATTAAATTTTGTTTTGTAATTTCGTACAAAGTTTTACTTGGATTACGTAGCAGGGGAAATGCGGAGATTGCTAATTGAAATCAGGCTTGATTTTAACCATGTTTTGTAGAGCGTGCACTCTCCCTTACAAGACTTTTAGGTCGGAGTGCACCAACGTCCGATAAATTTATCTATTCTGGAGATAACTACCGGCATTGAACCAACCCGTGATCAAGCTGCAAAGCGGCGGTTAACTTTCTCAGCTGGGATTG
>JAQFYH010000512.1:0-12296 GCA_034694405.1 Scolopendrellopsis subnuda
TGCGCATATCAAGGCCAAAAATTAAATTATAAGTATAGAAACAATATTTTCATAAAAAAAATTGTTAACATTTACGTGTTAAAGTTAGTAAAATTTAACATTCTAAAAGTGACTCTTTAATTATTGCCCACCCCTTACGTAGTAGTAATGTCTGCAAATCCGAGTTCATATTGAAATACATACAGGACGGTGTAACGGAGCTCCTCGCGGTCTTATCTCGAATCTCGTGATAATGGATCTGGACCTGTGCGGCGATGCATATAGGCAGTCAAAACTGAGTTTTATAGCAAGTCGCATAACGCGCCATGCAGGACCGGCAGATTTAGTTAGACACAGCTAAACACCATGAAAACTCATTTCGAACACATTACGAAGTTTCATTTGTTGTTCAGATACTTCCGAAAAGTTCCAACTGATTTTAAAACAGGTTAGCAGCAGGTGACAATTTTGGTTCCGTTCCAAGTTCGACTCTTACTGAAGTTTGAAAACAGCAGAAATAAAAGGTTGTTATTATAACACAGCAGCAGCATAATATACTGCGCTAAGGAAAATCATGATTTTCCGTATTATCCACCACCAAGTTTTTGTTCGAAGATAGAAATAGGAAGTGGTCACAACAACAAAATTGCTATGCTATCCCTTTTATGTAAGGAGAAAAATTGCATGATGAAAGTGCTTTATGGCGCATGTTGAAACAATTAAGTCATGTACTGACTTGCACGTTCTTTGGTTCGGACCGAGGATAAGGGAGCATTTATACCAACGCGTGCGCTAGTTTGCGCCCAGCCTTCTGTTCTTAAAAACCCTGAGTTTAAACAAAAGGAAGCGCTGAAATATGCTTTTGTATAAAGGTTTCCTATAAGGGCAGGTTCAGAAAAGTCTCGGAGTTCACATTGTGCCCACGAAACAGACATCGAATCCATTGGCGCAGTTCATAAACACCACGATAATTTATATCTAAAACGACTTTAAAAATGTAATTCAATCACTTTTTTTTTACTTTTTTTTTAAAAACCCACATATCATGTCTGGTCCAGGGAGGAGTGGAGCTGGAGCACATGATTTGATGCTGAGCGTGCACATCTTAGTCGTATCTGGTATCTCCCGACATGGGAAGCGACTCAGCATTAGTGAAGCACACTGATGGCAACAGTTTCACACATTATGTTTCCACCGTCTCTGAAAAAGTCAATTGACAGATTTCGTTTCGATTGTGACATTTGTGGCGACAAACAACACGAGCACGGCATGGCCATTGGCCAGAGTTCTTCTCTTTCTCTTTTGATGAAACTATAACAAGCACGGGGGAAAAAAACCAGGGAATCAAACCCGGCCCAGCTGCCTAATGCATTTGGCAACCAAAGTAATGAGTGACGTGTAAATTATGAAACAATTATTTACACCGTTCTGTTGTTGCTCGGTCACCATACAAGTACCAAGGTATAGTAATGTAATCTTGTGTGAATGTTGACACAAGAGGAGAAAGTGAGAAACATTTTAATTCTTTTGTTTTACAAGGTTTGCAATGGTCAAGCAATTTTCTGCTCTCGACTCAGAAAATACATCAAATTATATTATGCATTGAACCTTTGTCACCTTTCTCACAGAAATATTTATTTTATTTCATTTCAGGCATCAGGACTAATCTCGCAGGACCCAGCACGACTTTTTTTTTTTCTAGTTTCGTTTCATATTTAGATTGAAAAAAAAAAAATAATTAGGTGAAAACCATCCAGGACTTTGTAAAATTAGAATTGCTACAGTATATAAGATGGGTAAGCAAGATTTTTATTCAAAATGCCTATATGGCTTTCTAAGTTTCGGATTATTACTGTACTTTTTTCCCCGTCACCTCTGAATCTGATTACCACGCTTGTATTCATATTTTAAAAATTCTGTTTTTATTTATTTTTTTTTTTTTTGCGCAAAACTTTCCTATCATTGCTCCTGCAATAGAGAAAAAATGTAAATAGTAATTTTTTTTTAATTTTTCTTTAGGCGAACCAAAAAAAATTGGTTTGAATGATGGGAACGCAGTTTTGCTGTTTTGGTTGATGACGTTTTTTTTTTTTTGTTTTTTTTTTTTTTTTATGCATTTTGCATTTTGCTGTATAAGAACTCAGTCACGAATTTTATTTATGATTATTTTCTTGAGCAAGAGGGGGCAGGTGTGATGTGATGGCCATAATCAAATACCATGGTTTCTCGACCGGCACACGCATCTATGAACACACGTACACGCACACTCTGAGCGCGCGCTTTTACAATTGAGCCCTCGGGCTCAATTGTAGTCAAGGGTCACTAGGGTCGAGCAAGTGCCATGACTAGTGGGAAGCTGCAAGATCTAACGTTCCCACGGTAGCGAAGCAATCTCCTTCTTTCATCAGCTGAAGATACACCCGATTACACTTACCCCATCGTTGGTGAAACTCCGAAGTTCCAAAAGCACGAGATGCCTTCACTTACTCTTAGTCGCTGTAAACGGCAACGCAGAAGTTTTCCATCACGGTGTGGTATGGAACTGAGAAGAATTCCAAGTAACAAAATTGAGTCATAGTTGAAAGTCAAACGAACTTGAATTAGAATTCATCAGATCAGATATACCTAGGTAAAGTTGATCAAGGATTGAACTCGTTTAAAAGAAAACTTACGTGAGGATGAATTTATCTCTATTCTTCATCACAGGTTAATTAAATGATCCTCTGTAAATAGTAGTTCCCTAATCAATTGCAAAGTTTAGGTTGTTTGGGTACGGTATTGAATTCTTGTGAAGAGACAAGTCTAATAAAGCAACGGCTTGAGCATTTGATCTAAAATTATCTTACCTTTGAAATATTTCATATGGATTTGGGTGTCATCTGATTGCGGTGGATGGGCTTGCGCACGTCATATAATTTGCAAGATGGCGACTTAAAATGGAGATGAGCTGTTTAGAATACTTATGCATCTCCTGTAGAAGCCTAATTTAACGTGATTTACGGAATGTAATACGGTAGGCCTAATTATTATTTCGTGAAACCATTCAATGACAATGTCACTGAACAAAACAGCCGAAGTCCGCACGGTGCTCATGTAAACGCATACTGAAACAGCCACAGAGAGAGAAATGAAAGGGAAAGATGAGGAGAAAAAGGAGAGGTCATGTGTCATCGGTGAAAATGCCTTTGGTCCAGAGAAGAGGAATGTGTCACGTGTGTGCACGTGCTATATTATAGTTTTACCCGATGGAAATACGACATGTGATTTATATTAAGATGCAGACGAGCCGCCGCTAAATGATGGTGAACTTGTCCTTTTGCCTCTTCCCTGCACGTGCTGGTGCCCCCCTCCCACTGCTCTTTTAAATTAAAGTCCGTGGATTACGTGTTTTGCCCACTTCAAAGTCACTACGGGAGATTGCCCGCCACCCCCATCTGTCGGGGGTGGGTAGGCATTCTGGTTCAAAAGCTTTGTTATGTACGCCCACGCTCCACGGAGGGGGTGAAGCCAATATTATTCAATTGATCATTTCTCAGTCTTTTGATCAATTTTTGCATTGATAAAAAGTCTTGTCCTTGCTCCGAAGGGCAGGTTGCACAGTGCACACCATGCCGATTTTACTTCCAATCAAGTGCCATATATAGTAACAGAGACGTTCCATTTGCAAAAGATGCAGGATTGCAGCACTTGCCAAAAGTAAAAAAATTTAGGCATAGAAATTTTTTTCTAAATTATTAACAGTAGCAAACTCTACTGTTAACAGTAGAGCTTTCTACTGTCAACAGTAGAGGGTCAGTTTTCTACTGCGCCAAATAAGGAATTTTCTACTGTTATTTTCACCTGGGTAACAGCAAATGGGAACATTAGAGAAACATGAGTAGAAAACTAGAAAATTTAAAACAACCTGTGCGTACAATATTGATTCCCATAAATGACCAGTGTCATGGAGCTGGTAGCTCCATGACAACTGTTCTTCACAAGCACGTTACCCGTTTCAAAAATGGAATGATGAAAGATAGGTGAAAAAAAAACATACAAATTATACTCAGGAACTTGCACAGGTTTGCGGTTTTCCTTGTCCTTTTGAATTTCTTCCATCGGTATCAGTTATTAAATATGTTTTAATTTCATTTCAGAAAAGGGACGAATACGGATATTCAGAATGAAAAATGTCTTGAGGTCTCCCAGCAGGTCAGTTAAAGGTGCATAATCTGGCAAGTGGCAGTCACTACAGATACCAGGTCAGACTCAGTTGTACTACATGTTTGTTACGTAGTTCCGTATGTCATAATAGCAAGAATAGGATAATATACAAAGAATACGATTCACAAAAAAATGTGATCGGACGGGAAAATGTTTTCTGCATATACCGCTGGAGGGGCGCGAGCTCCTGATTGGCTTCCTCCTTCGATTTCCTCCGCTCGTGTGGTTGTGCGCCATCTACCATCATTCTGACAAATTATTTTTTCGTACGATTAGAAATCATAATACACTCAACCTGAGTGCCGTATTCTTTGTATATTATCCTATTCTTAATAATAGTATGTAATACTTTGCGTAGTACGTACTGTATTTATTATGAATTAGAGAATCAGTTTTACTAGGAATGAACGTGCCACAATCGAAAATAATGTAAAATGTTCAAAGTTCCAAGGCAATTCAGGATTCGAACCAATTCATATCGGCGATCTACGAGTACTGTCTTCAAATTTTTTTTTATCGTCGAGATATGTCATTCTGAACTAGCTGACATAGAGAACCCACAACTTCAACCACAAGAACCCACAACTTCAACTACAAGAACCAACAACTTCGACCACAAGAACCCATAACTTCAAAAATTAGAACATTCAAAGATGGATGAGTTTCAAATCCGGCTCCAAAGTCTGAAGGTTGCTTGGGTGACCGTACAGGCAAGTTGGTACAGGCCAATGGTCCTGTGACTACTGTCACTGTCAGTGGGACGTGCGGAATTACCGATTGCACATTCAAATTTGAACAAAAGCATGATTGCAAGGTTACTCGCTATATTGTAAATTATTTCGCAACCCGAGGGTCTATAAGTTGCCGGGTGTGGAAGATAAGGAATTGAGAAATAGCCCCTCCTTTATGGGGTGAATCCTTCTTTTTTGTCTAAGTCGGTGAAAAATAAAAAGAATCGCCCCTCTACGACCCTGGAGTCTCTCTAAATTACCTGCAAATCCCCCACTTATAAAGCAACCTTGCCACGGATTTTCAATTAGCCGATAATTCTTAAATCGTTTTTATGCAATATTTCTTTTTTTCCTGAAGGGTTGAAACCCCCTGCAATTAAACTCTTATTTATAAACACTCGGTAATCGCACGCGCTGGAACTCGTAATCTATGGGCGTGTGAGCTATATTTAGACGGGCACAAAGCAACAGTATATAAATACCGCCGCTCTCTTTCCTGCCCGAAGCGAAGTTAAGGTATTTGTTTGCTGATGACCCCCATAAACACCCTTTTCCCCATTTCGCACTCGTGTTTTCACAAAAATGTTTCCCACGACCCCATGGCGCATGGCCGACGTTTGCCTCGCAGCGTTCTGATACCCACAGCTAGGTATGCCAAATTGAGAACTTTTTTTTTTCTCAGCTGCAGCGGAATCTGCGTGACTTGTTTGATGTTCACTGATGGAACGTCATTGATTACGGTATATATTGCGTTTTTTTTTTGCTTACAGCCTTACAGAGTTTACTACCGAAAATATGACCATGACGTAACGAGCATATGACTTTTCAACTACTAAAATCTTACGCTGAGATATCCTCGTAAGTCGCAGGTACTGGTCGCAAAGGTGAGTATTGTACTGTACACTTTCGTAGTATGACGTCTTTCTCGAATTATCTCATTTTTCCTTTGACGAGCGCTCTCGATTTTATGTAATTGCATCTCGCCCTGCCAAATGAGAATTTGACAGACAGTGTTTCTAAAACACATAGGTTGAATAAATAAATCGTTTTATATGGAGCTCATAGAAGGGATTAGCAAGTTGCCATGGTTTACATAGTTTGTCTCTCCAAACATTCGTTTGGGATCCCAATTGAAAATATAACGTAACTTAGAATGAATTTACATTTTTGTTTCAGAGGCTGCAACAACGAAAGCGATTGGGAGAGATAATTTTGCTAACTACAGGAATTCATCGGGAATGTCTGGATAGCAAACATAACAGTAACTTGAAACCCATTTCTTCGATAATTAATTCTTCGCGTGGTACAAGATAATGGACAATGAACTCGCTATCTGTCTGGTGAAAGCAAAAGGTTCGAAATCGCGTATCTTAGTGTCGAATAACATGGGAGCAAGACCAACTATTCCGGACGAGCGGGTTTGAAAATAAAGGATTGTACTAATATTGTTAAAACGTAAAGCCCACCATTTAAAAACTGTTGCAGAAATATTGGAACCGAGCCCGTTGCGATCCACTTTTCATCCAACCGTGATTGAACCTGTCACCATCCTAAATGAAAGTGCGTTTGGAGACGAGCTCTCTGTCTCCATTTAAACCCTAATTAGGAAGATTGTATGCGGTATAATACGTTACTTAGGTGAGTTTTAAAAAATGGCACCACTGGTTATGTCAAGCAATGATAAGAAAATGCATATCTCCACTGACTCATGGCGGGGTTCTTCTTGGCCTCTGGGGTCACTTGACAGCAGCTGTGCGCACGAGTCTTCCACACTCTGCGCGGCAGCCGCCTCTAGCCTATTCAAACGTTCTGTGAAACCGTGGGAAAGGAATCGCTTTCCCACGCCGAAGAGAGCAGAGAGATATACACCTGCCCTCCCTATAAAACGTGGACTACTCACATGATGGAGGTCATTTGTACTCGCAGACTTTCGAGTTCAACATCGACATAGTCGCTCTTTGCAGTTTAGCACGTGCTCGTACACACTCTCAAAAATGGATCTAAGTATCGAAAATCAAAGTTTATATAATTGCACCAACAACCATTCTTCGAATAAATCTACGGAATATAGAAAAGTGATCAAGCCTCTCTTAGAAAGAAGGAGGCGAGCCAGGATTAATCACAGTTTAACAGAACTGAAGAACTTGATTCTGGAAACTTCGAATCAAACGGTAAGGATCTTTTTTTTTAAGTGTAAAATAAGTTCCTAAAAATTAATTATTTATTTCTTTTAAAAATTAAGAAACATTTTGGGTTTTAAATCGTGTACCGTTAGTTCCTCAAGGCTGCTTTGAAATTTTATTTATTGCTGCCACCTGGACAGTTAGAAAATAATTGCAAATTGCACATGCCTTTCGCCACTTAATTTCTCACCGGCTGCTACTTAAAAATTAACTATATTCTATAGTTTCAAGTCATTAATTTCATCTCTGCGTCTGACCTTGGTGGTTTCAACGAAATCTGACGGGTATTACCTACGCATTAAAAAAAAACACCTGCGCGCGTGGCGCTTTATCAGAGAGGGCACGTGCTTAATCAATCTCCCATCTCATGAAATGGAACACCTGGATTATAAATTGAGAGCTAACACCCCGTCCCACAACTCTCTGAACCAGGTGACTGTTGTATAGAGCGCGTGTCCATCCCTAGGGATTTACCTTTATTTTATAAAAGATGAGGATCACCCCATTTTTATTATATTGTATTATACGAGTTTTTTTCCGCAATTTTTTTTTTCACTCTATCGCCACTTCAAAATTACAGCCATTTTCAGGCATTGGAATCCATGGGTGCGCTCGCGTGGGGAAAAAATGGTTTGAGGCAAGTTATTTATCAGAATTTTTTTTTCTTTTGTTTGTGCAGGATTGCGAGACGAGTAAATTGGAGAAGGCGGACATCCTCGAATTGACCGTCAAGCATCTACGGCTGGTCCAACGTTCGATCTCGACTTCCGAAATCATCCAACAACAGAAACAACAACAACAAATCAGCGACAGATTCAAGGTCGGATTCGCCGAGTGCGCCCGAGAGGTCGCCACTTACGTTTCCGCACAATCCGGATTAGACAACGCCGTAAAACAGAGACTGATGACGCACCTCACCGACCGATTCCAAAAGATTAATTTCGCTGCGCCCGTTTCGTCGCCGACGCCACCGCCCTCCCCCTTCGGTGGTTTCTCGTATCCGCCAATGTCCGAACCGATGAGATATCAGAGGAAAGAAGAAGCAGTGATGGGAACCGTCATTAATGGACATTTCGTTGTGTTTCCCAAAGTGGAGGACATTAGTTCGAATCCCGCTTCATCCGTGGATCCCGACAGCCCGCGATTCACGCCCTCGCCCGATTGTCACGAATGGGAACATTCTAGAAAACCCTGGAGGCCGTGGTGAATAATTATGGATTATCACGAACTATATAATTGTCTTCTGTGAAGATCGAACTTTTAACAAATTTAACTAAACTGTGATAAAAAAAAATAATGTTTCCAGCTTTAAAAAAAATCGATTTACGGAATATAAAAAATGAATTTAAATTTTAATAACCTGGTCTGAGAGTTTCAATACGCATGCCCCAGGGAAATTTACACTTTGCTAATTTGTTATAGCCAACTTTCAACCCAACCCCACTTTCGCGCTTGATATATTATAATTTATAACCAAGAATAAGATAATATACATATATTATCCTATTCTTGTTATAACTTATAGTTTTGACTTTTGAGAATAAATTTATATAACACGCGGAGAAGTCGAGTTGTACTGAAAGTTGGCAAAAAAGTTTTCAAGTGAAAATTTTCCCTTATAAAAATCTGCATGTTCAGAAAAATCTGATTTTTAAATATTATTTTTAAACAGATAAAATATGAAGATTTGCAGATTTTGCTTAGGAGATTTGCTAAGCAAAATCTGTAACGTTATGAAAATAGTTTCACTTCTGGGTGAACCAGAATGTAAACATAAACAAACTAAGCAATTTTTTTTCTGGAGCATTAAAATTTCTTATTATTAGTTTTTTTTTTTCAAAATTAAGAACGAAAAAAAATTAATTTTTATTTACGGAGGACGTTGATGTTTATGTTTACACTCCTATTCATCCTCCAAGTACAATATAATAAAGTTGCATACTAAAACAAAACCTCGAACAGTTAGGTATCTTGGTCCCGATTCACGTCAAAATCTAAGCAAAGAATTGTCCTACCGTGTCCATGTTTAGAGAGACTACGCGGCTCCAAAACATGCGGATAGTATAAAATTATTTGCATAGACTTTGACGTAAATCTCCCCCCAGTGATTTAGATTGGAGTAAAGAGACAATGCGTCTTATTCCTTGGGATCAGTAGAGAAATGTTTCAGTCTCCTACGTGATACGTCAGGCTGGACTTGAACCAGGGACGCGCTTGGTGACTGGAGTTCGCACATTTTTTTTCTACTACGTTTTGGTCAAACCATGCTGACTGCGGAATATGCAACTAACAACTAAGATTATTATAGGGGGAGCACGATACACCACCCATCGTGAGGGGGAGATATATTACTTTAAGGGAGTTGATCCGTTATTTATGATGACACGCTATGGGAAAATTGCAAAGTAATGCCATAACTCTGAAACTTTTTTTATGCAATAAGATAAGATATCAAATAGTATGAAATCGAAAAAAATTATATGTCACCTAGCTAAATTTCGAGAAAAAAATTCGGAAAGTTGAGGTCGTGCAATAGGATTTATGGCGAACCTCAAACTTTCCAAATTATGGCATTACTTTGAAATTTTCCCATGCGTGTCATAAATGACGGATCAACTCCAGCTACTTATGAGTAGTTAACATTCCTGCCAAGTAGTGAAAACAGGTTTTTTTTTTTACCTAACCAACAAAGAAGCATGCGGATTTTGATAAGAAGAAGTAAGTTTTTTTTTTTTGCTTATGTTGTGTACATTTTTTCCAGGATTTGCACAGTTACATTATAGCCTCCTTAGAATTATTCTTCATGATTCAATCCTGTGTTTAGTCCTCACTTGCTGCGTGCCATCAATTCTTTCCTCTCATTTTCCGATCATACCTCGTAGAGTGCAACATTATTACGTTTATACCGAAAATATTCGATAAAATCTCGATTTATAGAAGCCTGAAAAGAAAAACTTCGCTTTATTATCGCAAAGATTCAACAAACGAAATAGACCTTGCTCAGAGACGAAAAAAATTGGATTTAAACTCGAACCAAGTTGCATATTAATAAATATTTTTTTCTTTCAACTGAGATGGAAATGCGATGCATGAGTTTGCAGCAAAGTAAATTGAATACGGAGGGTGGAGAATTCAAAACTGCATGATACAAAAATGAATCAATCTTCAGAAAAACATGAAAACAGCAGTTCTTAATCGAATCTTTTTTTTACTCACTCAGATAAAATCTACGGACATACACCGTACAACAACAAAGAAGTTGAAAGAAAAACTACACAGCCATTAAATAATCAGTTATACCAAAACCGATTACCGGTTAGCTGTTCCATGTACTCGCACAATGTATTCATACGCGTTAAATTAATTGTTTTATATTGGCCATTCAAACATTCTTAATATTGCATACACGTCATACTTTGTATTATGTTTGTAAATGCATAGAAAATATAGGTAATTACGGGATTTGAACCAATAACATTTGTAACCATTCTTAAGCTCGACGTGCTTATCCGAAGTTTTGGCATATTGACCAAGCTGATATATAGCAATGTATCATGCGAAAACTGTACATGGGGAGATTGATAAGGTTTCGGCCTAGCGTACTCATAATAGTTTTATATTAAAACGACAATCATAATGTAAAATTTTAACCATTTTTAGGCATGTTGGCAAAGTTTTGAACGAATACTCTTGTAATTTCTTTTTTTCTACACGGCGGAGGAAATTGAAAATAGCGCGAAAAATCGGCTGTTAATCGGTCCTACCGAAAATTTGGCAAATTGGGCTTCCAATAAGGAAAGTAATGAAGAAGGCTTGTCTAACCATAGTCAGACACAGGTTAGACAAGCCTTCTTCATTACTTTCCTTATCATACTTTCGTTAGCCGTCTAACGAATGTCCATTCAAACGCTGCAAACGAAAGTCGGCTAACAGAAGGCTTGTCTAAACGGGGATTTTCGTTTGCTGCGTTTGAATAGACGTTCGTTAGACGGCTAACGAAAGTAGGATAAGGAAAGTAACGAAGAAGGCTTGTCTAACCATAGTCTTACTCACGTGATTTAGCCCAGATTTGGTGAGTAAGGTGGGTAGTCGGTAAATTGGAAGCCCAATTTGCGAAAATTTCGGTAGGACCGATTAACAGCCAATTTTTCGTGCTATTTTCATTTTCCTCCGCAATGTTTTAAAAGGCCGTGAGGAAAAAAAGAAATTATCAGAGTATTCGTTCAAAACTTTGCCAACATGCCTAAAATTGGTTAAAATTTCACATTATGATTGTCGTTTTAATATAAAACTATTTTGAGTATCCTAGGACGAAAACTTATCAACCCCCTACATATACTATAGGTACCGTATAATTTAAAACACGGATTAGGGAGGAACCATATACAGATCCCGCTTCACAATGGTATTGTACAGTATTCTATACTTAATAAAGACAAAATTACAATTTTTTCGTGCATTGAAAGTTCGAGACTGACGGAATTTATTTTCTATTATACACCGCACTATAATTTAATTCAGCTTCTGGATACGAGAAAATCAAATAAAATACTGTAACATCATCCAGGAGTTACTGATACAGTAGCTTTTATATTACGTAAATACCCAAGATAATAATGGCAGCGAAATGAGAAAAGTATTACCGAGCGAAAGAACGAAATTATTCTCTTCAAGTTGGTCACGACCAAAAAAATTTAATCACAGATTGAGATGATTTTCATGCCCACCCTCCTTGAAGAACATCCTCTCTGCTCAGGACGATAAATCATGGGAAAGCAGCAGCTAAAACCCCTTTTACACCACGTCCGCGGACATTATTGCCTGTCGAAAGGAACGATCGAATCGATCAAGATATTCTCGTCTCGCAATTCCAATCCCATGACTAATATTGTTTGCGTCAGTCCGCAACTAATTCGTATTTAACTTAATTTGCGTAAAAATCAGTTTTTAACAATTTTTCATATAATATTTTGATTGGCACTGAAGTCCAGACTATCTTTTCCTGTAAGACAAAATTTTAAAATTTATTGTGCAGCACAGATGTTACGAATATTATTTTAAGGAGTTTTAAATACTTTTTAAACGATCGACTGAAATTCAATCAAAATTGATTACTTAAATTACTCGTATATTTTTGTTTTGTTTTTGAGATTAAGTTTAATTGTAATTCATTTTACGAATAATTTTAAATCTCGCCTTC
>JAQFYH010000513.1:0-12296 GCA_034694405.1 Scolopendrellopsis subnuda
TTCACGGTGCAGATAGTTTTGAAAGCTAGAGAGAAAATGAAGCTCACGTGATGCGATTAGACCAATCGCGTTCATTGAAACGCGCCACTTGAGACACATTTTCTCTCTAGCAGTAAAAACATATCTGTATCGTGAACGCAGCCTAACGTCACCAACCAATAAAATGTAGAAACAACCTTTACGATCGCAATTCAATAATAACATGCTTGCGATCGTCATGCATTTCATTTATATGCCGACAGAGGGCGATAAAGGAGTTACTAACGCCACCTATCAATGAAACGTAGAAACAAGACTATCGCAAGCATGGGCGATACCAAAGCACTCCTCAGTACTGACATTATTTACGTTATAAAATACCTTTGCTTTCTTCGGCTGGATTGGGAAAGGTTTCCTTCAGGATGGCGGCGTATCGATGTAGACACGTGCCCATTACCTCCAGTAACCCAACTTCGCGATAAACGTCTTTGAATATGGCGTTGTGTCGGAGTATGTTGAGTAGCGTCGTCATGCAAGTGATGCTACAGTCCAAGGAACTGGAAAAAATAATCAGTCTTTACTTCCCACAAAAGATGTCGCGTAGCGTCGTTGTTATTAACTAAACTTCGTGTCTTTTTTTCCTTTTAAATGTGAAACTGATCACAATTTCGAAAGAATTAAATGAAAAAAAAAAATCCTTCAAACTTACTTTTGTGTTTTTAATAAGATGCTCAAACTAATTAATTCTTTACACGGAACAAAATTGAGGTTGAAAACGATAAATTCTAGTAGCCTGAAGAATTTTTCCTGCAAAAGAAACAAAATATTATTTTTTAAAAAATTTCTTTTTAAACTATTTTACGATTAGACGACAGTAAGTTATTTATTCGGCGCCAACCTGTATGTCGTCGGGTTTCGTGTGAATCTTTTCGGCGAATTGCGACAGGGTGTGCTGCGGTTCCAGCGTGAAGTAGTTCGCGCTGTCAGCGTGATACACGCCGCTGATGGCGTCCAGTATCGCGCTGCACAGCGGAGGCGAACTGGACTTGAGAAATACTGTCTGTAAAACCTGGAACGCCTGAATATTCCTAACGCTGACACCTACAAAACAAATTTTAAAAAAATGTAAAGAGTGTAAAAAAATCTACAAAAATCGAATCGGTCGTAACCAGGGGGAATATTTTATTTTTCTGTAACTTATAGATCTTATCGCCGTTTTAATAGTAACATTCGAAATGTAACTGACCTCGTCCAGAAGGCTGTGGCAGCGTGAACCCTGGCATCTGAAACAGCGTTCCACTAGTGGCCTGACTCGGTTTAAGTTCGATGAAGCCGCAGGTGGAAAGTGACGCCACTAACAAAACTAAATTGCGCAAGGCCTCTTTTGCATCCTCTCCTTCAGCGTGTTCCAGTCTAAACAATAAAAATATCCGTTTTTAACCATAATTTTCCTTGTTGATTGCGCCGTAGGTTTTGAAGCTTTACGAAACGACGCTCAAAAGTGTTTTTAAACGTAAAAGACACAGAATTTATTGTCGGGTGCCACCAGCAATTTAAATTCAATTTCAGATAAAAATGAAATCAGGCAAAAATTATCGAAGTTTCTCACCTGAGCAAAAAGTCGGAGAGGAACACGTAACCCTGAGCAGCTCTGAAGTCGTCCAGCAAGGTCTGAGAAACCTCTCCAGAGTCTTTGAGAAAACAGAAGACGGTGACGAACATCTCGACGATCTCCAACGGCGACAGCTCTTGGACCCTCTGCATGTTCTCCACGCACAACGCAACGCACCCTTTACCTGCGCAGAAGAAACGTGCTCTCTGTTACATCTCTGCGATGGCCTCCGCACTTCTTTATAGGAGGTCTAGGGGATAATAATGACAAAAAAAACTTACTGTGAATGTACTGAACGACCATGGTCGAAAATCCGTGTCTGGACAAGGTCAGAAGAACTTCGGCTGCGCTTTTTCTCCAAGCGACGTTGTGCGGCGGGCACCAGCTGGTGATGGCACTGAACAAGAGAGTCAAGTCGTCTTTTCTGGCCAGTTCTTCGCAGGGAGCCGAGTGGCTGCACAGCCGCACTAAAACCTGCGGGACAAATCCGAAAATTACTAATTAAATTCTTCCGTTTTCCGTTTGGAAAGAGCGATCATGGTCAATTTGCGCTCTACCATATTTGATTCTACCGACCGTATCCATGGTAAACACGTTTCTCCATATTCTAAGACTCTAAGGTGGTTACCATGGATATGGTAGAACACAAAATAGTGTTTATACATGTTCTACGCCGATTACCATAGATACGGTGTCTTCTACCGTATCCATGGTAACCATATGTTTATCCATGGATGTTCTACCCCCGTTACCATGGATACAAAATACAGTAGAGATCATAATGACCCCAAAAAGCTAAGTAATTCGCTGTCCTGTCTGTCCATTGACCGGGCAGACGTCGCACTCACCTGAACGAAGACCTTCTGCAGGAGAATCCGTCGCTCACGCGGAGTGAAGTCCGAATCCCGCTCCTGGAGGTCGTGGTTGTTTTGAACGGGCAGATCGAAGAATAAATAAAGGCATTTGACTAGAGTGGAGGGGAGGGAGCTCCCGGTCATCACCTCGATCAGGGACTGGTCTCCCGCCGCTAGCAGATTGATCGCGGAGAGCAGCATCCAGCCGTTGCTGCACTCCTCCGTGCTCTCGATCTCGAGGAACCTGACGATGGCGCAGCTGGCCGCCTCCGTACTCTGATTCGACGCCCGCCGACGGATCTCGGAGACCATGAGCTTGGCCACTTGCTGGGCGAACGCCACGCACTCTCCGAATTTTTCTACCATGTCCTTGGATGGACTGTTCCCGAAAACCTAATTAAACAAAAGATAAATTTCATCTCGTAGCTGTATTTGGCAGAACTGACCCTCTCGGAGGGGAACCCCCCAAGTCTATGGACTCGCTATCTGATTGGGGAAGATGATAGGATAGTAATCCTGCAGGAGAAGGAGAACCGGGTGTAGAGGTCATATAAATTACCAAATAATATTTCAAAATTATCGTTACTGTACAGAGTAATTTACCATATTTAAACTCTGGACGGAGGATGAAATGAGAAGTAACGCTCAAAATAAATAGTATTTACGTAAACTGTCTGGGTTTATTTACCTTACAAAACAGTGGCAACATGTTATACATCTTATCCTCCTGCTCCTTCTGTGTAGGATGACCCTGTGGATGAGAATACTCCGCAAACAGCTTCCTAAGATGCATCAACCCCAGTGCAGCGTGCTGCTCCGTATGTTGGGATTCCTCCGTCCCCGTCCTGGGACTTCCCACTAATAATTTACGCATGATATTCATTGTGTTGATGGTGATTTAATTCTGGAAAAAGTTAATTTTTACATTGTAATTTCTAGCACGACACAAAAATAATTGAGCTGGTTATTTTAAAACTGATGTTATGGTCGCCAAGTGACGTGTTTGATAATAAAATGAAGTGAAGTCATGTCTTCTGGGCAGGAAATTAATTACCCACTATCAAATAACTCTCACTGGAGTCTGGACAATATAGCGACCTACTGCAATTATAGGCCTACAGTATAATTGCGTTAATTATTTACGGAGCCCACACTGGTCTGGTGTTGAGTCGTGTGTAGGCTTTAGATAGATCAAAGTCTGTGGCTAGATTACACGGTCACTACAATAGGCCTACACTGTCTAGTCATATTACACACCATCACATTCATAAATAGAGATATAGGAGAAACGTATCAATGTCATAATCTGACAATACCCGGTTTACATAATGTCCTTCTTTCTACCAGTGTTTTTGTGCTATTACTATTACACTGTGGCTGAATGGCTACGTTCTCTACATAGCACAATGGTTCCTGTTGTATTGAGGGATGTTTTAATTTAAAACAAGTAGTCTTTTGTTACTGGGCAAAATATTCTCCGACAGACACAGAACACAACATTATCTTTTATGGTGTATTAGCCTACTGGATGTTCAAACTGTTTACACAATATGCCTATTTAAAATTAAATATACACGTCAGCAATTTGGAGGGAATACAGCACTATTCAACCACTGTTATAAATCTTTGTAAAAGACTTACAAGGGACTTCATGGGATATTAATTATTTAGGTCGATCTAATACGAAAAAATGCATTCATTGTTTCCTGGAAGTAATTTTAAAAGCGTTTGTGAAAGCCCCTAAGCATTGTACCATTCGCTTATGAATATGATCGTACGTTCAGGTCTCCTGTCCAGGGTCGATCAAAAATATTAAATATCGCAATATTTATCTCTAGGTGCGAATGATCTTTTTCAAAACACCCACAGCTGATTAAATAAACAACGTAGCATAATTTAAAATATCAACAAACATCCGACACAAAAACCATTTATATTCAGAATTGTTACGAAGGAATAAAGATTATGTAATTTCTCCTTCATGCATTTTAAATTATAATAATTAAATAATAAATATCATGGAATAATTGATTGATTTTTAAAGGGGCGCGACTCCTTTCACAGAGAGAGAAAACGATCGATCAATCGACAATCGCGTCACATTTCGAAATAAAAATTAGTTTAGGACGTACCTGAATTGTCTCTAAATCATAAAATATTAATTATCGACGCGACGGAATGACGACGTAAATAAATTCTTGCAGGAAACCTGCAAGAAAATGAACGGGTGCACTGTTTTTCCGCCATGTTTTTCTGTCATGGTTTTTTTTTAATGAAATTAGAGACGTGCTCGGAGTATCGATTTCGATTCTCAAATAAAAATAAAGAATTCGATTGAGAATCTTAATTTATTATTCCTTTTATATCAGAATTTATCTATAAACATCAAATTTAGTACATAAAACCTAGTGTGTGAATCTAGTAAACAACAATAATTACTCCTGAGGGTAAAAACAAATGTAAATAAAATCGAATCCTCCTATCGAACCCAGGATTCGAATTGAGAGGTGTGCATCGGTTCCATCACTAATCAAAATATTTATTTAAAATTAATTTTTCCGTTATTTATCGTCGTCTCTTAAATTATCTATTTTGAATTAAATAGATAATAAAATATCGTAACTGGATTACAAATACGTCGCCCTAAACAGTCTAAAAAGACTGCAATCCATAAAATTCTACGACGTCCGCAGCATCCAGTGCGACAGAAGCTGTAAGATAGAGAGAGCGAAATTTCATCTTCATGTTTTCTCATCAATAAATTGCAGGAAAACTGCAATTTGCCTAAAAGCTAATTTTGTCTGGATTCCACCGACTAGGCTAATGGTTTATCTAAGATGGCTTTTTTCCATCAGACGCCTCTGGTTTTTATCTTTATTGCTGGTTATCATAGCCACCTGCTCCTTCCTCATCCAGGTAATATAGGCTACGATATTATCGGCTTTAATTAATTTATAAGTAAGATAGATATTTCCTTGGAGAGGAAAGGGGAGGGGATGTAAAGCTCACGGAGCCTCTTTGAACCTACAATTCCTGATCCACCGGTTGGTTGGCATCGGAAATTTTTTAAGAATTATAACCTTTAAATTGCTATGGTGTGTGCATTGCAAATCACACATAAACCACGAATAGATACGAGTTCTGAGGAGACTGCACTGTCCCTCCCCTATTTGCCTTCAGATTGCAGGAGCAGTTACCAGTCCACATCCGGTAGCTACAAAGGCCCCAATCTCCATCACTGACAGCTCTAAACTAGGCTAGCCTAGATATGGGAGGGATAGTCTGTTGCTTTCAATTTGCCACTAGTTATGGACTACGGTAATAATTTTGATTTATTACTTACAGCTCCTTTTACGACAGAGTTTAGTCGGAGAAAAAGATGAACACGTCTACGATTTAGGTAAACTGCTGTCATGACACCATTTTATTTAATTAATTTATTATTTACAATTAGCAGCCCCATTATTACCTCCAATTAGGCAAATTTGTTATAATGGATATATTTCTCAATTTTTGTCAAAATAAATAGGATAGAAATATGCTCTGTAGCCTGCGAATTATGACTATTTGGAAGTATTTGATCAGTCCCTGATTTGAATGAAATATTTTGATTACGGTATAAATTTATTTTGCAGGGTTTTTGGAATTGAATCACATGAAGACAGATTTGCCAGGCGACTCTCCAATAATAGTATGGTGGACTCCACTGACCGGAGAACAGGGAAATCTCAGGAAATGTGGCGAAGATACTTGTTACTTTACTCAGCGAAGAGAGTTTCATGACCATCCAAACACCAAGGTACGGTACCATGCCAACACCGTATAAGTTTTGTACATAAATTAGAGATGTTGGCGTGAAAGTCAAGATTATTTACCATTAAAAAGTAGAAAAAAAACCCTGTAAATCTGTAATATTTGTTTCAGGCATTTATATTTTATGGCACCGAGTTTGAGCCAACCGACTTGCCAATCCCCAAGCAGCGCAGTCACGTCTGGGCATTATTGCACGAGGAGTCCCCGAAGAACAACTACATCCTCTGCCACGAAGAAGCAATAAAGCTGTTTTCCTACACGGCTACCTTCCGACAGGAGTCGGACTTCCCTCTAACCCTGCAGCTGTTCGATTCCATGGAATCGCTCACTTCCGACAAATATTACGTGCCATTCGACGAGAAGGAGACGATAAAGCAGCAAAAGAAACTGGCGGACGTCGCCTACGTCCACTCCGACTGCGACACGCCGTCCGACAGAGACACGTTCGTGAAAGAATTGATGAAATACATGTTGGTCGACTCCTACGGCAGCTGTCTCCATAACAGGGATTTGCCTGAAAAGTAAGTGTTTGTGAGCCTACCGATATTGATGTGTATATTGATGAAATCAAGAATTTATCCGAGAATTTGGGAGTCCTTACTCCTTATGTCGAAATCCAGAGCCATGAGCTTTTGCTTTTTCCCGCTAGGTGGTACCTCTGGTCACGTGAGAGAATTGTGACACGCGAGTCACGATCAAAAAGGAAAAGAGTGAAAACTCTGTATCTAGCTCTGTGAAACTCTGTTAGTGGTCGCGAGTAATTGTTTAGCGCGCTCACCTCGCGACCCGGTTTTCGTGGCGTAAAACCCGCGACCGACGGTTATGTATGGACTCTAACTGTCCGGAAAAGCGCGATGCTCCTTCGGGGGAAATTCCCATCGCCGTCTCAACAGATGCTTTGCATCTTATGTGATATGGGTGTGGAATAAAAAAAAAACTCACGTGAAAACTACACTGCTCTGAAAGGAGCAGCCTCTGACAAAATGTAACAGAACCTCGTGACTCTGAACACATTGCAATAAGAGTCACCAATTCCTGGATAAAATCCCTGATGAAATGTAAATAAGTACGTGAATTTTTGTTTACAGCATCAATTTCCCGGTGAGAGGAATGGACCATCCCGATTTTTACAAGTTGTTGTCTGAATACAAGTTCGTGCTTTCTTTGGAAAATGCAGTATGCCGAGACTACATCACCGAAAAACTCTGGAGAACCTTGACTGTCGGTTCCATCCCCATCTACCACGGCGCACCCAACATCCAGGTGAGGCGTCATTCATGTATTTTAACTTTCAAATTTGTGGTGTTTGTTGGCCGACAACCTCCAGAATGGAGACGGCACTTAAAGAAGAAGTTCAAATTTGTCCGCGATTATACACCCAGAAAATTTTCTTTTCACCCATTCAGACGTCAGAGCGAACAATCGAGCAAAAGATCGGAATAAATTTGTGCAATTAAGTTGTAGAAATGAAGTAATCTTTCTGAATTTTTTTTATTGCTTCTTTAGCGTTTTACATTTGCACCAAGTTTACGAAAGTTGGGGGAAAGTAGATTTAGAATATGAGGTTTTTCTGCGTATTATTTTTATGTTAACTAGACCTCAAAATAATTGCGGCAAAGTCTTTAAAATTGTTTCCTTTTCAACATGCCCTATCAGAGATCCAGCAGTGGATTCCTCTATTTTGCACTCGCGTTTTCCTCTCCCGAAAGGTCGCGGTGGGACGGTGGACCTTGGTCCTAATACTCCTATATTCCTAATGTATTCCTGCTGTTTTTTTAGGAGTGGTTACCGAACAACCAATCCGTCATCCTGGTCGACAATTTCACCGACGTGGAGACGCTCTCGAAGTATCTGCGACTCGCCGGTCAGGACAGAGAACTCTACGACGGTTACAGGAGGCACAAACTGGGTTTGGTCACGAACCAGAAGCTGCTGAACGCCGCCCGGCAACGGAAGTGGGGGATCAACAACGACCCGATCAAGGGAAACTTCATCGAACACTACGAGTGCTTCCTCTGCAACCAGATCTCGCACTACGACGGCGTCAAGAAGGTCAACAACAACCACTACGGGTGCCCGGCTCCCCACTCGCCCTTCCGCAAGCTGGACGAGAGCACCAACTTCTGGGCCGAACTCTACTACAAAGGCAAATACGAGGCGATAGCGCTCAGCACCCTGGTGAGACAGAATAAGAATTTCACGAGTGACAAGTTTTACAGTTTGGTGCTGGAACTGCTGCACCAGGACAAAGAGATGGTGCTCAGAGCGGAGTCGTGGAGATGATTAAACATTCTGGCCGTAATCGCTAATTTCGGATTATAAAATATTAGCATTACGAAAAACCGTAAGACTTCGCGGTCGACAGCCAATAAGAGGTGCCAACGCCCGCACACGCGGACTGCGGGACTTTATCGAAAATTATTTCCTCGCCTTCACCCATAAGTGATTCAAAAAACTTCACGAGATTTGCCCAAGGCAATAAACGATGCAGATCATCAGTCAATGAGGTTTATTATTGACGTAATTTTTTGAATGTCTGCAATAAATGACCATCTTTTTTGAATCGCATTTTAGTCGCGTACTTCAGGGTTTGAAAGAAGGCGCTCATGGTCACTAGAAGCGACAGAAGGTACGGAGTTGGAGACTACTACACTGTGATGGCTCACGAGCTTTTGTGCATTCCCGCTAGGTGGTTCCACGTCGTTTCCGACGCACTGCAGCACCTCTGACGGAAAATAACTAACTGACTGTCTCTCATGATAACCCATTCCCAAGCCAAATCTTAAACTCCTGCTATAATACGCTTTTGAATCGAAGGATTGGGCTACTAGGCGTGAGGATACTGACGTCAGTATGTAAGTGTGTGTGACGTAATAAAATGTGTAACCAAGAATGGCTAATGCTAATCCATTCTTGGTGTAACTTATTTATGCATCGGGACAACTACGTTGCAAAATGTAATATATACATTAGCCCAAATGCCCAATTAATAAATGATAAAAATATTTATTTTAGAGACTTAATATAATTCATAGGTAGTTCTACACTCACTTCTGATCTAACGTAAGAGAGAGAAAAATTCCTCCACAGCTGTAGCTAAAATAGTTTACAAATTATTATTATAAAATCAGAGTAAAAATAATTAAATATTAACTTTCTTAGCCATTTTTTTTTAAGAAACTGAGACTATATTATGATGCCAAATTAGCCTATACTGTAATTAAAAATTAAAATGTTCTGTTTATAAGTCTTTCCAGGAATAATTAACTGCGTATATCTTACGTAATTTGCAATTATTTGTTTCGTTGTTTGAAGCCTTTTCAAGAAACAACGGCCTTCCTTATATAAGTTGTACACCGATTTTCACGTTGTCTGATCTGTACTTTTAGAGGTTAGTAAAAACTTTTGAGCAAAATTTGGATTCTTGTGTCATTTTTATAAATCACTAAAATCAGAAAAACCTGGCATAAAAGGCAATATTCTAAGTCGTCTGACGATGATTTCGACTGAGTAATTGACTTCTTTAAAAATAAATTGTTACAGAAAATGATTGTTTTTTTGGTAGAATACCAGTTTATCGGGCTATGGGAATTTTGTGCATCATACGGTTTTTTTTTGCATTAAAAAACTATTTTGCCATTTTTTTCAAATGTGTCTCGCCGACAGCCGGTGTTTGCCAACCAATTGCTATCACCGATTGTCGGCGAGACACATTTTGAAAAAAAGGGCAGTGTTTTTTAATGCAAAAAAAATACGGTGCATAATTAATTTTTTATAATTAGCGCGCGCGAGCACGCAGCTGCATTTCAATCCTGGCCTCTCACACCTTATGCACAAAATTCCCTTAGACCGATAAGCCCGAATTCTACCATTAATAGTTTTAATACACACCTTAACAGTGACGCATGAGTGAGAATTTGACTTTGATTTCTTCAGCTGTATGTTCTCCTGCAAGAGATCTTTTAAACTTTCTTGTAGTTTCTTGTTTTCCTCCATTAACCTTTGGTTCTATTGAGGAAAAAAAAATTAAAATGATCAAACGTGCTGCGATGAGGAAGTTGTGCAAAAACTAATTCGCTCTGGAAATTTACACGTACATCATCTGCAAGGCCTTTGACTTGTATCTCGAGATCTTGCATGTGATATTTCTTTCTGTCTCTGGCACTTTGTGCTGCAACTCGATTTTTAAGTTTCCTGTAAAAAAAAAAAAGAAATTACAAATTTGCAATTTGCATCTATTTCTAAATGAATTAAGTCAACAACAGTATAGAATTATCATAATGAACATCCAAACAGATGTACACTAGGCTGTCATTAAATTTAATAAGTACCGTACCAGTTGTGTATAGCCTATTATTGTTGGCTAATAAATTTTCAGTCACATTATGAATTTCAGGTAAACTCCTACACAGCAAGGCTGTATCTGTGTATATCGCACATAATGAATGTGCATCATATTTTATTAATTTCATTGTTACATCAGGATTGACATTGTTGTGTGTCTGTGTGTCAGCAGCTGTTAGGTTTCCCTTTTTTTATGAGTGATTTTTTTTTTGCATGAAATATAAGCTAAAGCTAAATGAACACTATTTCTACTTTGCTAGGCATGCTAGCCCTAGTTATTATTATTATTATTATTATATGGGGAGCAAGTTGATTATTTTCAACTGCATTGAATTTGAATAGATCAACACTTTCATTTCAGTAAATGATCTGCCCAGTGTCCACCGGCACCGGGCACCGACGGATCTGCTATGACTGTGCAAAGTAGTTTGATTGTGGCGCCACTGTGGCCGTTTCTGTGACTAAATATACAGCTGATGCAATAGAAAGAAATGTTTAAAAACAACATAGATTTCGTAAAGGAAAATGAACGTTGTCACATTTTTCCACTCTAATAATTCTTTAAATAACGTAGGTAGTCAGTGAAGCGTAGAAAGAAAAGGAACCTTTTTCTGATTTGTTGTGTTTTCGTTCCTAGGCGACTGAACAGGGAGTGAAGGCAGATCGAGGGCACAATCAAAAATTACTTCCGTAACTGCAAGTACTACACCCAATCAAAATTCGCGATAATTACAGACAAGCCATGCTTTGTTTCGCATAAACTTATTAAATTAGAAAAATATAAGGTTTTATTTACCTTCTTACTAATTTTTCCTCGACTGAAAGGTGGTCCAATCGCTGTCTTTTCCTGTGAGGAGAGGGGCTGTCGTAGTCGTCTCCCTGTGGTGCGACCGAGGTTAAGTATACTGTCTTCATGGCTTGATGATTTCCTTGACTGAAGTTAGATATGTTGACAATTTTCAGTGGTAATTTCCTTAAAACCGAAACTTCTGGTTTGTTTTCCATTTATAATTTTTTTTGTCGTAATTTAGTGATGGGTAGTTAGGGTGTGACGTCAGATGATATTTCCATTTGAGAGAATCTTCGTAAATAAACAGTTGATAATTCCTAGGTAGGCTTCAATGTTTACTCTCTGGTGTCCGTCCTCGTTTTGTGTTTGTTGTTATTTCGAAAATGCTGGTGAAAAAACGATGGATTTCGCTATTTAACTACTTATACATTTTCACGTTAATTCGACATCGACTCCCTGAAAAGACTGTGAGGGAATGATCCAATCGCGGAGAGCTGTTTCGAGCTAAGTCGAGTTGGCGGTTTCTGATTGGCTGTTGATGACGTACTGTTTTTGAAACAAGGTCGATATAAGGAATATCGATATTCGATATAAGGTATGGTATTTTTTCCGTAGTTATCTAAATCTTATCATCTGCATTTTAATGCTAAGCTATTTATAAATTATAATAAGATTATAGTTGTAATAAAAAATAGGTTCGTTGTCTCCCATTTTATAGTCAGGGATTATAGATAAAATTATAGTAAAATTAAAATTACTAAAAATATATTATTTAACTTTATATATATCCGCCATTGCTTGTCCAATACTTCTCGAATCAATTCTAACATCGATACACCCAGTGGCGGCTCGTCCATTAGGGGCCAAGGGGCCTGGCCCCACCAGTCGTAACGAAATATAATTG
>JAQFYH010000514.1:0-12287 GCA_034694405.1 Scolopendrellopsis subnuda
GCTAAGAAACTTATCTGTCAACCAAATTTCAAACATTCCACAATTTTCGGTGAACATCTGGTGGCCATTCACAGGTTTAAAAAACAAGTGGTCTTTACCAAACCGATTGCCATTGGCATGAGTGTCCTGGATCTTTCAAAAGTATATATGTATGATTTTCATTATAATAAAATGTATCCGAATTTCACAAACATTAAATTGATGTATATGGATACAGATTCTTTGTTTTACAAAATTTCTGGTCAGGATTTTTACGAGTACATGAAAAATAATATGAATCTTTTCGATACATCTTCATATCCCATAGATCATCCCTTGTATTCCGAAAGCAATAAAAAAGTGATTGGTAAATTCAAAGATGAATTAAATTCGAAAAAGGTGTTGGAATTCATCGGACTTCGCTCAAAAATGTACACGTTCCGGAGTGATGGAGGAAAAATACAAAAGAAGTTAAAAGGTATAAAGAGTTCGGTGTTGAAAAAAGATATTAGTTTTGAGGATTATAAAAATTGTTTATTTAACAAGAAAATATATACACATGAACAAACCCTTATCCGCTCCAAAAAACATACCTTAGAAACCATTACCCAAACTAAAACATCATTAACGAATAATGACAACAAGCGGCACATTTGCCCCGATGGCATTTCAACATATGCACACGGTCATAAAAAAATTAAAAGTAATTAAAAAGAGATGTCGCGGCTTCGCCCATGATGAGTTAACTCGGAGGATACTCCTTTTATTTTAAAAAGGTGAAATGGCGAAGCGGTATTCTTGGATCCAACGATAACAATAAATTTTAAAAAATGGGAACCATCCCAGATGATGCTGATAATTTAAATTATTTTGTGGAATGGTGATGTACCTTTTGTTTTTGATTCAAGCGCTAGTACGAATAGATTAGCGAATGGTAAAAGTAGATTTTAGCGTAGGAAACCTGTACAAATTATTGGGAGATTATTTATTCTGAAAAAATTAAATTTTGGAAAAGTGGCGGGGGATATAACGCGGGGTGTGTGTGACCGATCAATCGTCCCGTTGACTTTAAAGGAGAACCTCTTTGTTTTGGACTTGCGGTAAACCTCATTTTAAAACTTAAAACTAAAGAATCGTTTTACGGTGGACAACTATTCATACCATCGAAGTATTCGAATGACCGAAGCCAGCATGCGGCAGAATGAAAAAAAAAAATTGTTCGAAAAATTATCCCGATGAAACCTGCACGATTTGTGGTTGCAGGTCGGGTGGGACCCCTCACACTATTTTTTAAGAAAGGATACACACCCACGTTTTATGAAGAAATTTTTACCATTGATAAAGTGTTGGATACTAATCCCTATACAGTTAAAGATGATAAAAATATTCCATTGTTAGGTGCTTTTTATCATGAAGAGCTATCGGCTACGCAAGTTAAAAAATATTTTTAAACTAGTTAAAACCTATCATCTAAAAATAAAACTAGTTTAAATTTTTTTTTTAAGGTTTTAACTATACTTAACTATACTTTTAACTATACTTTAACTATACTTTAACTATACTTTAAACTATACTATAAACTATATTATAAACTATAGTTTTAACTTTAAACTGGTTTTAATGCTTTTAAGATAAAAGATAACGAGATGGAAAGTCTACCATCATTGAAGAACTTTGTACCCCAAAACAAAGTATAAACAAATATCAGCTAGCGCCACAATGGCCCCTTCGTATGTTAATTTGTGGATCCTCAGGGGTTGGCAAGCTATCCATATTCATGGGAAAAAGTTTTCAACTTTTCGGGGTGATCTGAGAGGTCTGGTTTTTTTTTACGGGGGTCATCTACTTTTTGACTCTGAACACGATGTTGACAACCGCGTGTCTCTATCTATCACGGTTCGCAAGTTATAGGTTCTACTATGAAAAAAAAAACCTATAGAATAACATAGGAAAAAGTTTTCAACCTCCGGTTTCGGGGTCAAGGTGTGATCTGAGAGGTCTGAAAATTTTTATATGTTTTCCTACTTTTTGACTCTGAACACGATGCTGAAAACCGCATGTCTCTATCTGTTGCCATTCAAAAGATATGGGACCTGATAGAACAGACAAGAAAAACAAACACATACTAATTCCCTATTCATAAAAATTTGAATAAGAAATAACACGTCGCTGATTGGTTGCCTTCTGATTGGTTGTCTGATGTCACGTGACTAATAACCAGGGGTATATAAGCAGCAGCACTGGATTCATTTAGCTTTAGGGCCTCTGACTGTCCTCCCCAGCAGTCAGAGGCAAACATGGGGAATATGAATAGGAAATTTAGTGTTTTAATTTTATTATTTTTTATCTCGAAAACTAAGAGTCCTAAAGAAATTGTTGTCCTCTTAAATTTTTAATGAGTTCTATTTAAATTCCAAATCTTATATATATCCCCAACTTAAAATATTTAAAAAAAAATTGAACCTATTTAAAATGACTCCCTTATTAATCATTCTTTCTATATACTAGGTTTCAAAATTCTAAGTTTTAATATTTAACTATAATAATATATATATATATATATATATATAAACATCTTTAAAAAAGATACTAAAGGATTACAAAAAAACCATCTTTAAAAAAACTCCTAAAGGATTACAAAAAAAATATCTTTAAAAAGAAAAGCTCCTAAAGGACTACAAAAAAAAAATATCTTTAAAAAAAAGCTCATAAAGGACTACAAAAAAAACATCTTTAAAAATAGCTCCTAAAGGACTACAAAAAAAACATCTTTAAAAAAAGCTCGTAAAGGACTACAAAAAAAACATCTTAAAAAAAGCTCCTATGGGATAAAGGACTAAAAAAAAACATCTTTAAAAAAGCTCCTAAAGGACTACAAAAAAACATCTTTAAAAAAGCTACTAAAGGACTACAAAAAAAACATCTTTAAAAAAGCTCCTAAAGGACTACAAAAACATCTTTAAAAAAGCTCCTAAAGGACTAAAAAAAACATCTTTAAAAAGCTCCTAAAGGACTAAAAAAAAACATCTTTAAAAAGCTCCTAAAGGACTAAAAAAAATCTTTAAAAAAAAAGCTCCTAAAGGACTAAAAAAAACATCTTTAAAAAAAGCTCCTAAAGGACTACAAAATATTTCAGTACCCACACTACCCTACAGGGGTGCCCATCAGACGCTCAACCAGGGTGCCCAACAGGCGCTCAACAGTGGTGCCCAACAGAGGTGCTCATCAGGGTGCCCAACAGCTGCTCAACAGAGTTGCCCATCAGGCGCTCAACAAGGGTGCCCAACCACATAAAAAAAGGCTCTTAAAGGACTACAAAAAAAACCCTTTAAAAATGCTCCTAAAGGACTACAAAAAAACATCTTTAAAAAGGCTCCTAAAGGACTACAAAAAAAAAATGGCGGAGCCTGCCCAACAGCTTCCCCAAAAACACCCTAAAAAAGGCTCCTAAAGGACTACAAAAAACAAGGCGGAGCCTACAAAAACACCTTTAAAAAGGCTCCTAAAGGACTACAAAAAAAAAAAACATAAAAAGGCTCCTAGAAGACTACACTGCCCAACAGGGGTGCCCAACAGCTGCCCAACAGGGGTGCCCAACAGCTGCCCAGCAAGGTGCCCAACAGCTGCCCAATAATGGTACCCCAAAAACACCTCCTAAAGGACTACAAAAAACATAAAAAAGACTAAAAAAATAACACCTAAAAACCCTCCTAAAGGACTATAAATTTCCCCAACAATTTTTGTTGGGCAAGGGTGTTGGACTTCCCCAACACCCTTGCTCAGGCCCAGCTCCGCCAAATCACCCACTACTCATACAAAATAATATTTCCAGCGAGAGTGATGTACAATAACCTACCGGCTAGAGGTACTATACGCATCAACCCATTGCGATTCCCCGATGAGGCAGAAGCACGTATGGACGAAGTTGAAGAAAATACAGCATTTAATCGTCTCGCGCGACGCCATGATGTCCCTCGACACCTCGAAGAACAAGATGATATACCTCGTTCGCAAAATGGGGTGACGAGGTATGGGGAACACAACAGAATGGACCAATAATTTTTTTATTATGAAACCATCTTTATTTATTATCACACATTTTGTAACTTACAATATCAAAATAAGCCCCAATATATAGCGGGAGATTTTTTTATACTTTACACAATATTTTCAACTATTTTTAAACTTTTTAACTATTAAAATACCTTCACTATCACTAAGTTTTATTGTACAGTATTTTTGCTATATTCATGGTAATAAAAATGTTTGTATTAAAAAAAAATGAATCATCTAGTTGAAATCTAGATTGTTGACTTCGTAAAGCTGGTGGCATAAGGTGGCAACTTCTTCATCTCTCTCTTCCTCGATGCTCAGTTGTTTCACCACCGTCATTCGTACGCTGGAAGCTGGCTGTATAAAAAAAACAAAAACAGCAAATAAGTAAATGCAGAAAGAGACGGTTCGCTATCCCTTTTTGGGTTAGTATACGTACCAGAAAAACATGTTTGATGAATTCGTCAAACCCTTGAGCGTTTATCGATGTTTTTGATAGAAAGCAGACTCTTCTCTCGTTCACGAAAAGGATTCCAGACTAGAACAATTTTTTAAAATAGATTTTAAAAAACATATTTTTTTAAAAAAAAAATTGATATTTTTTTCTCAAAAACACGAGTTTCTTACCTGATGCTGTGTTAAATATAGTCGTTGGCGATCAGCTGTTACGCTGTCACCGAGCTGGGGTGGGAGGGAGGCCATCGTCCCCCACTCCGCAGTCGTGGCCATAGTTGTGGTGGTGACGTCATCTCTGATTGACGGTGTTACGGTCCATTCAAGGTCTCCGTCTATCATCCATAACACCGTCCAAACCGCGGTCGTTGATGACAGCGACGGTGTTGCATCAACCGGATTGATTGAAACAGGTGTTGAATTCGGTATCATCCTATCGCTGATGCAAGGCTGTAAAAACACCAATAATACCGCATTCTTTAAACAGATACATTTATTTGGAGGGCGGTGGGAATTCCCCTAAACACATTATAATAATAACACGTGGATCCGAACTCTGGATCCCTCCCGGTTTGAACCAGCTCGCATGTTTGTCAAATTTTTTTTTCTCGGGAGTAGTTGGTTCATGACAATATAAAACATTTTGTTGGGACAGCGGGCGGTGGGAATTTACCTAAAACGCTTAAAATAATAATACCAACAGGTTTTAAACCATCATCCCTGATTACGCCGGGTTTGAACCAACATCCGAGGAAATTTTTTTCTCGAGGTTATAGTGTTAAAAACACCTGCACCAATTGTTATATTTTGTAAAAATATAGATTTTTTTCAATGTTATAAGTAATAAAATCTTCTCACACAACATGGCGCTCGGAGGTAGATCTAAATGGGAGCCAGGACCACGATTGTGAATATGACTCCACATACGAAAAACATCAAGAAGTAAACACATTCCAGCTATAAAATAAATAAATAGATTATGAGAAAATTAAATTATGCAGAAAAAAAGTGGAAAAAATCTTAAATACTCACGTGTTCATCGTGTTGGTCAGCATCAGGAGCCTGGAGCACGGTTGGTTGAAAATATTCCTCTACCGGTGGAGGGGGCTCCAAGAGGATAGGGGCGGGTCCGCCGATTCTTCTTCTCATCTTGTAGAACAACACTCACAAATGACTCGCGGCGTAGAGGGGGTGGGGGAGGGGGTGAGATATCTCATTTCGATGTAATCCCCTTCCTCCGCGACGTTATCACCCGAGGACACCATCGGTGGTGGAGGCATCCGTGGAGGCATCGCTGGAGGCATCGGAGCAGGTGGCATTGGGGGAGGGATAGGTGGGGGTTTTGGCACCCCTTTGAACGTTTTCATCTTCATCATTTGTTAAGATTTTTTAAAGATTTGTTTTCCCGAAGTATACTCTGCACTACTATAAACCGCTTGAGACTCGAATAAAATACCACACAACCGAATGTTCATCTTTTGTTTACTTTGAAATACGAGACGAGATGATACAGAGCCCATTTACCACCCGCACATACTTTCATAAGCTTGTGATTTAATAATAATAATAATAATAATAATAATAATAAATTAAAAAACTACTTTAGCCACGTAACAGAAACTTGCTAATTTTCAACCCGTAGTACTAACACGGGGGCCATCTCCGTGGGCGCAGTGTAAGGCTCCTGGCGCAGTGTAAGGCCTCCTGGCGCCCCTGGGTGCATTCTCTACTATAATGTCCGTAACCCTGGCACTTATAACACTGCACCTGCGACCTCGGCGCTGGACTCCGATACGCTCCTGGCGCGACCTGTCGTGGAGGTCCACCCTGTAGATTCCGTGGGGGTCGAGAAATCGCCGGTTCCCGCGCCCCTTCTTCTCTTTCCCTCCAATGAAGAGGTTGCTGGTTCGTCTCTTCTATTTGCAGCACCCTTCTTTCAGACTTGTAACGTCCCTTTTGTCTAACTCCCCAAGGAGAAGACGAATTCTGAGGGGCAGTCCTTCAATAACTGATTCGACGCGCATATCTTCATTGGCCCAGTTGCCAATTTCCCCTAAAAGTTCCTCCTTAGCGCGAAAATAGGCGCCAACCGACGGAAAATCAGGCATATAAAGTTTCCCCAACTCGATATTTATATAACGGCGATACTCGCGGTCAATGAACCGTTCCATGAATCGTAAACAAAAGTTTTCCCAGGTGTTCGGCCTCACCTCTAGAGACTTCCACCAATCCAAAGCGTCTAGCTGCAGAGAATGATCTATTACTCGGAGTAACCTCCGGATTTCGAACCCGTGCCAGGAAACTTTTCTCTCGACATCGTCGAGGTACTTCATCCGTCTCTCTGACACGTCACCAGAGAACGTCGGCAATTCCGATTCATCAAACGGAACCCCTCGGCCCGGATTTTCGGGGTCCACAAATCCCGGCGACCGATTCGGCGGTCCCGCCACTAGTGGAATGCGACTCCAATCCACATTGGGTAGTCTCTGTCCCGTTCGCGGGGTTTCTGGTACTCCGCTTGCGTCGAAAAAAGACATTTTTTCCTTTAATATTGTTACCCACAATATTACTTCTCGTTGCTGTCTATTTATAGTTCGTAATATGTACCAGAAGTAGCCAGCGACGAGCGCCAAAATTAATACTAAAATCCACATAAAAATTTCGGAAAGAAAGAAAAATCTTTTTCAGTCTCTTTAAAATGGCACGTTTAGCGTCGGCGCCCGTATCCGCGTCTACTGCGACCTCGTCTCTGACTCGAATTTCCTCGGCGGTACCCGGAATGCGCGTGGTGCGGAGAGGTTCTACAGTCCGTGCAAATGTAAATATCCTCTTCGTCCTCTCGATCGGGGGATAACCGAACACGTTCTACTATATAAACTTCGTAAAAATGTGGTTCTCGCCCATTTAAATGGTCCACAAGGTATTCTGCGGTACTTCTATCCGCAACCTCCAAATAAGCTGCCCCGGTTCCGTCAATGGGATCGCACTCGGTAAAATCAGGGACTTCTTCAATATCAACCAATTGTAAAATTCTCCGTAAAAAGGAACTTAAAGTCGTTCGGGCATCGATGTTGCCCACGTACACAACATGCATTATACGTCCCTCGTATAATACATACAGAGTATAGCGTACTCCGTATAACGTTATAAAAATCACTTCTTTTTTTCTCGATATAATGTTATTAGAGTTAATTTGTCCTCGGAGTCAGGATCGTAGTCAGGTCTTAGTGTATCCATCTTAAGAGACACCTTTACCATTCTGTCAAATTTATTGCGCCCCCGACGTGCCGCTTCTCGTAAAATCTCGTCCTCCGACTCTGTTCGTGCTGTGGCGGGTGCCACATCATCTTCGGTCACGGGAGGAGCAGGGACGTCAGGCATCCATGGGCGCCAAAACGACGACAGCTGGGGCTCGGTGTTAGTCGCGGGAGGAGCTCCTTTCAGCCGGGGCTCAGCGTTGGTCGCGGGAGGAGCACATGACATCCCACTCTGAAACGGTGCCCAGTAGGGCGGGAAGGCTCCCCCGGACGTCCAAGAAGCGACCCCGATGATGAACCAGATTGGATTTTCTGGTAAAGAGTGGCCACACCTCTCACAGATAAACTCAGCCCTGCAGACAAAATACTATGTTAGCGACTATAAAACAAGTGTACTTTAAACGGTTTGCTATCTGACTTACTTCTTAGAAGGATGCGTTACACGTCGTTGTTTTCCCATTAAAAATTCAAGTCTTTCTTCCTACGAAGAGAAATGCTGATTCACCAGCATTCAAAGAGCTTATGAGGTATGGAGTAATACAAAACCTATATCTATACCCATAGGTCCTCTGGCGGGGGAAATTAGGTTTATGGAATCCCTATATATGATCTGCGGGTGAACACAAAAAAAAAAGTAGGTCACATATGGAATCGTACTCTGATTGGTCATTTTGGATAAATCTGATTGGTTTAATTTGAAGGCTTTTGATTGCATTCTACCGGGGTGTGCGCGTCGACCGACCCTTTAAGGGCAGCGGATTCGAAAGTTAGCACGACAGCAATGGATTGGAATCATATACGGGAACCCTTTGAAAGCAGCAGGTTCGAAAGTAGCTATACGGGAACCATTATAAATGACAGGTTCGAATCCCCGTGACCAATCATTCAAGAGTACTGGGTTCGAATCGTATACGGATTCCTTTGAAAGCATCAGGTTCGAAAGTACCTATACGAGAACAATTTAAGAGCAGCTGGATCGAAAGTAACTGGCTGGTTCATGTTGGACAGTAATGTCGCGTTGTACAAAAGAAGTCAACAGGTACTGTATAAAGAGATGATGAAAAAACTTACTTTGTATCCACTTCAAAGAAAATCCATGTTACAACCAGGCGCAACGCGGAGCATTTTACCTTTATATAAGAACGACCAGTGCACGCGTGCTCACATAGCGCGCGGGATGAAAATCCTTGACACTGATAACGGCACTCTTATACGTGATCATTATAGTCTTGTGTTTTGCATCAGCAGAGACGTATGATAATCCAGGTCAGATGCTATATCAGATAGCACCAAAAACAATATAACAGTACGCAACGTTTGTGAAATAAAAATCTGCGGGGACCCCTTGCGTCATTGAAAACCAGTCAAAAACGCATTAGAAACAGCTACTATACACTACAGAGGCGAGCCTTGACATCATTGAGGTTGGGTAATATGCCCAATTATGGTCTTACCGCGACTGAAGGCACAGTCTTCGTATTGCTACTTGGTTTTAGGATGGATATTATTTACTACTATATAACAAACCCTCTGTTGTCTTTTAGCAGTCTCTACGTGGCAATCGTAGGCAAAGTTTATTGCTTCTGCTATGCTCATCCCATGTGAAAACCCGCTGTGATATGCGTATGGGAACACAAGAATCATATCACCTGGCCTCTGAATGACGTGAAACAAATAATTTTGCAGATACAACGTTTTTCGGTGCAGATGTAGAATTATTAAAATTCGACGTTGAAGAGTGCGAACTTTCATATGGTGCTTGGTTCTTAGTAATTCCGGTGACACTTTGCACTGTAAATGGCGCAAGTTTGACGAACATGTCCAACTCTTCTCCGGGAAATAATTAGCCATGAAATATTCTATATCTTTCCCAAGGTGGGGTGGAATAATATACCATGTCTTGGGATTCCCGTAGTGGAGAGATAATTCATACTCGGAAGATCTCCATCTTCCGTGCGCCAATTAAATGTAGAATGTGCTGAAAAATAAAGAATTGTGAAGTCATTTTCTACAAATTTCAATTAATGTAAAATAAAATTGTATACGCGTATATCTTTTAGAGTAATTCCCACAATGCTCCCAATAGATGATTTCTACATCTAGAGCTAGAGCACCAGCACAGCAGTTCTGTGGTAACAGTGGTTTTGGTCTTGCCTGTGGAGTGCTGGCTTAAAATTTCATTGTTATCAACAAGGCTTCTTATCTGCCCAAAGGCTGAATTCGCACTGCAGATAATTTAGAAGCTAGAGAGAAAATGACGTGAATCAAGCTCTGCCGATAAGAATTCAGTTTTATTTTCTAAAACTATCCGTAGTGTGAATTCAGTCGTTGAGCAGATTTCTTTGCACTTACCAAAGGAAACATAGAGGTACGGAGTAATGAATCCTGGTCCTCTTTTGATCTTGCCTATCTCCTTTAATGAGCAACCCAGTTTGGTTAAATTGAATTCCTAATTAAAATAAAACGAATAAATTAATACTATTTTGTAAAAGTACGTTTTGTGGCATACGCATGTTGCTCTTAAAATATGAATAAAACCTACATGTTCTCGGAAAAGTGAAAATCAAGCCCAGTGGCATAATTTATGGGTTTGCTAAATTGCCCGGCTTTGAACCAATGCTCGGTCTCCCTTTCTGATGGTTTCGTTTTTACTGAATATAATTTTAAAATTAGTTTATTTTAGGTAAGGTCAGGTTTTTTAACACTAGGGTGAAAGGAGCTGAAATTGCACGGGAATGCGTCGTGCTCTGAGCAGCTCTGCTGTAGTTAGACTGAAGTCGCGTATTCTACCCGTTTTATTATTATTTTAAAAGGTACTTACGACTTTCCAATAAGTCATGGTCCGTCTCGCTGCTGTCTGCTACTTCTTCCACTACTATAGTGGGGGTCCTGACGTATTGCGACATAATAATAATAATTTTATATGGTGGCGTTGAAAGGCCACTTAAACCGAGTCTGGCCTATTCGGGATCGTCGGGAAGACAAAAGACATTTCTTGTAATAAAAACAATGTTTTCTTACCTTTTCTGTCGCTCTTTCTTTGGAGAAAAACGATAGGAAAAATCCCACAATGTCACACACTACACGCAACACTAAACTACACTATGATTATATCTTTTTAATATAATCCACATGCACGAAGTTATGAGAGTAATCCACAACGACACGAAAACATTTGTGAGACGGTGATTTACTGATTTCCAATAAACCATATAATCCATTTATTACTTGCAGTACAGCTTGGTATACAAAATATACAGTTCTAGGGACAAGGATACATCTAGGTTTTGGTCTCGTTTCACCGGGAACACAGGGGGAAAACTAACGCGGAGCTGTACATTGGAAAAAGGTATCCGAAAAGAGAGAGCGAGATATCCAGAGAGAATCCCCGAGCTAGAGCTAGAGAACTATCAGCTATCAGCTATCCCCCGCACGAGCTCTCGCTCTGTGTTTTTATAACGTTTTACTTAATTACCCTCATGAATAATATGGACGTATAGATTGTTAATTTGTACAGCTCATCGTTTGTCCCTCAGTGTTCCTCTCAATTTACAACATCCGGAGATGTCATTTGTTTAAAAAGTGATGCAATTAAATTTAACAATAGAATGCGATCGTTGTCGCTCGCAGGTGACATACTCCACGGACCATGGAGAACTTATTAGTGGAATTCAAAAGGAGATGTTATTTTGTATTATCTACGGCCTTATAGCGTTTTACCTCCATTAGGTATTACACTCGGTTGACCGTCACAGAGACAAGAGGGTCACTACTGCTGTATCCACATTATTATGCTAATGTGGCATTGTCGCAATATTGTGTCCCAACACGATATACACGTGAAACAATACAAAACATTTTGCGGTATTTCTCAAGATAATTATAATATTAAAGGTGATTAAATACGGTTAAATAAGTCCAATATATGAGTTTTATCGTCTCGTTTTCTTCGTAATTTATTCGTATCGAAGACATATTTATTAATTGACGGTCTCTACCGTTCGTGTTTTGGCACAAGGTTAATTGAATATACGCTTAACATTATATACGAGTACAATAAACACTAGAAATATCGTGACCTGTTATGGCACGTAGCGCCGTATAAATGCGCTTGTCGTATCCGAAGTATAGGACGGATATAGCATTGTAAGAGAGTAAAAATATCAGTGGTAATGATTAATTGTGCAATGCCGAACCCCTTTGCAGCAGTACAGCAACAAAAAGCCTAATTACCAGGGGTGGATAATTCTATGTTAAAATCAATAACAGAAAAATTATACCTACGGTAAAATGTAGATCTTAAAAAATTATCACTGCCACAACTACAGGTTGGCACAGGACCTTTCGGCAAAAAAAAAACTAACTAAATCTATAAAAAAATTTATAGAGAGAGAAACGAATTTTCCACATCTTTCGCCGGCCCACGAATAGCTCAGTACGATAACCGGTTCCAGTTACGGAGAACACGAATTCTTTACAAACAGGGAGGAACACGAATTCTTTACAAACAGGGAGTCTGTGGTGTTATATTTAGTCGGTGTATCT
>JAQFYH010000515.1:0-12284 GCA_034694405.1 Scolopendrellopsis subnuda
CAAAAAACCGCATGTCTCTATCTATCAGCGTTCAAAAGTTATGGGACCTGACAGACGGACGGACGGACAGACAGACAAGACAAACGCAATAGCGCCCACCCTACGGGGCCGCTAAAAAACTATTAGGGTCGGCCCTAATCGCTAAAATAGTTAGGGACGGTCGGGTTACGGGAACCAAGACTATTTTTTTTCTAGGCCTCGTCAAAAATTCTATCTTTCGCGGCACTATTCTGGGCTCTATATTCGGGCTGATGAAGAAAATATTATTACAGTTACAGACCATAGAGGAACAGGGAAATCGTATCCGTGTGTGCACAGTGCACACACAATGATGGTTTGCACTATGCATGCTTGAAAAGATCTGAAAACGATCTCACTGCAACGTTAGAATATCCGTGTTCGATCTGTGTAGAATGGAAAAAGAGTCAAGGTTTTAAGCTTTTGTGGCAAAGGCAAACATGTTTTCTGTTTACTATATATTTCGTTATATCTACTGAACATATAAATATGGACGTGAGCACTCTCTGGGTATCGTAAACTAAATCATCCGTGAGTCATGATACGCAGGTGGAAGTCGTATCATCATAATAATAATAAGTTAATTTATTGACGGAATAATAATCTATGGGCATCGTATTAGTCTGCAAAAAAAGATAGATTGTGTCACCCAAATCACGCACGTTCTACTACAGGACTATCTGAAAAATGTGGACTTTAAACTGGTTTGAATTCAAACCCAGTCTCAATAATGGGTCCTCGTGATTTAAACACAATATTGTTAAATATGCGACATCCCGGAATCATAGTCCTGCCGGCTTGCGTTGACTCACGTGTTTTTTTTGCACTTTTCAACACAAACACAAAGGGCAGAAGTTCACTTTATCGGAACAACACGGTGCGCGCCATTCTGTCCCTTTTCCCACCATTCTATGCGGCGCGTAGCAGCTTTTTTTACTAATTATTATCTTTAAAATTAGTTTATTTTTAGGGAAGGTCAGTTTTTAACTCTGGCCCGAAGGGCCGATTACTCCTATAATATTGCTCGGGAAAGGCGCTGCGTAGAATACTGCGTTGTGCGGGAAAAAAGGTTCCGTTTTAGATTATTATTTTTAAATTTCGTTTTTTACTGATTATTATTTTTAAAATTAGTTTATTTTTTGGGAAGGTCAGGTTTTTAACTCCTATAATTACGCGTAGAATACGAGAGTTGATCCGATAAAGTGAACTTCTACCACACAAAGTCTTATCATAAAAATTCTTCTTTCATTTCAGGAATGATTTTTATTTTATGACAGAAATAAAAATGGCTTTAACAACGAATCCTTGAAACGATCGAATTATGAGGGTCCGAAATTAAGAACAAATTTTTAATCGGACTAGAATATGGGTTTAGCTGAAGAATCGGCTGCCCTGTCGTCTGGCTCCGTCATCCTGCTCATGTTCGGATCGGTGGTCGTCATGGCGGTGACTGTCGTCATGTGTGCTTGTCGTCTACTTAAAACAAGGTACGAAAATGTCGTTTTACTCGGTACATTCGTTAATTTATTTTTTAACGTATAAGGTTTTCTGCTGAACAGCAGAAACACAGCATTTTTCTCTTTGAGCATAAACTCTATCCATGAATAGCTAAAACCTCCGGCATGACTTCTAAGAAGATGCTGTGACTGAAGATGGACTCGATTACAGCCTTTTCATAAATGAATGGATTGTTCTGCCGAGCGTGTTCCCTTCAATTCCACAGGAAACTACCCGTTTACACTCCAAAATAAAAAGATCTAATTTATCTTGTTTTAGAGCCCGATTAAAGAGCAATCACGTCTCCGAAGAAAATGGTCACATCACGATGATCCGTGAAGAACAGCACGCCGTAAGTCGTAATTTTATTTGAAGAACCTGGTCGAAATTCACGTTATGATGCCGAAACCCAGAGGTCTTTACTACTTCGAGATCGATCGAACTTTAAATCGATACTAGCGAAAATTCGGACTGAAGGCGATAACGTTATAATTTTCGCCTATTTCATTTTTAAAGTTTAATTTTCGTAGGAACCTGTATCAAATGGAACAGTTCAACACACAGATGAGCCAGATTCAATTAAACCAAAGTAAGTGAGTGGCAGCACTGTCTGCCTCTGATTCGTTAATTTTTGGTGGCAAATTTTCTGTACTGTAGCTGAAAAGGAAAAATGCGAAGAAGATCAAATAAAATTATTCTTCTTCTTTCAGAGTTTCGACGCTGAACCGACGTCTTCCTGAAATTCCCAACGAAGAACTCTTCCGAGATGCGCCGGTCGTCTTGCGTCCCAATTCCCGGCCCACTCTGGAATTGGCGGCGGCCTCGGCCTCCACTCCCGTCACGCGCCAGCACTCGTCTCCTCCTCCGCTGGCGAATCACGCTCCCGTTCCCGTCAGTCCCAGACACAGCGTTCCCGATTCCGTCCGATATCCCGCGGGCGACGGGGCGTCGTCCGACAGCGACTACCAGCGTCGAGACGGCGGCACCTACAGCAAGGTCGTCAACAGGTATCTATGGAAATTAAACCCGGTTTTCACCCCGTCTGTCACGTTGCGTTTTTACCGCTCTGTTTGGTCGAATCCTGACGTGTGATTGGTCAAATGCAACGCGACGGTGAAAACCCATCTTAAGACGTTCCATTTCTTTCTTTCTATTGATCCAAAACGATTTTAAATTCTTCATTATATTTTATTCGGCATTTTAATTTTTCACAAAACTAACCGTCTTGTTTCAACAGGCACCCGTACTCGAAGGTTAAAGGGGATCGTCACCCTTACGCCCGTCTGGGCGGACACACGTCGGAGGAACGGGACACGGACACCGACAATTACGACGACCTGCAGATGTACAGCAAGAATTACAACAGTGATAATAATAGGTAAATTTCCTCCGAGAATTGCATTTACAAGTCACGGAACACTCGTTTTGTAGAATGAATAATTTTCTAAGTGAGAACCAGAGCGCGTTTCTGCCTGGAAAATGAAAAAAATATTTGACCCTTTTTGTGATATTTCACGTATTTTGTGTGTTTTTTTTTCAAGGGGATGGTCATCGGCCGTTTCCGACGATATTTACGAACCACCGCCGCCACCCGTTCCCGAAAAGAAATTCGAAAACGGGGAACCGCATCACGAGGGTGACGTCACGGCGGCGGGAGCCATCGCGGGACGGGTGAACGCGAACGAAATTCCGTACATGACGTCACCGATGGATCCGCCCCTGGAGAGTCTCGCCTATGGAGCGAGTGGAGGTAGGAAATTTCTCTCGTTTCAAAGATGTTCGATTCCTCACTCGCAATAACGCAGTGCATTCACACATTAAATTTTTTCGAAAAAAAAAACGGTTGCAGCACTGTGTGAAAAATTTGGATTTGTGCCCTTCTCGAACATTCTTGGTTTGTAATTTCGCTGTCGGCAGAGAGAGATGCCCGTTTCAGTAAGAAAAAAAAATGGCCACCCAAGTGATGCGGTAGTTTAGTTTTCCGACTTTGAATTCTTGGGAGGCCCGATGGAATGCGAGCTAGCCATGCAGCAACTGAGCTCCGGAAAAATCAGGAGGAATTTTTGACGGAATAATATCACGCTTGTGACATCATCGTTCACTTTGACATTAATGAGCGACAAAGGACGAAACATGATCAAGGAAAATACTGTTGTTAAGGAAAAGTATTTTTAAAAGGAAAATGAATTTTGTGAGAACGGAGACGGGAACCCCTCTCCCCCTCTCCTCTAAATGCCACATCAGATTGCATCTAATTGAATACATTTTTGTTTTGCAGCCTCCCCAGATGGCGCTGATGCGAACGAGAGGCGGTCGGAATCGCATTACGCGGTGGTTTTGGACGAAGATCAGATGTACGCCGAGATCCCGTCTGGTCCCAACTCCGCGTCCAGTTCCGTGACGTACGTGAAGGTCATTCCACCCAATCAACAGGAGGAAAATCCGCCCGAACCACCGACCGTGGAACGACTCCGCAGCGTGGCGGCCACCAATTCCAGACAGGCTGCCGAGAACGCGAGTAAGTGCTTCCGTCTCATATTAATTTTTTATATTTTCTTTTCCTTCTATAAGTGCCGTCTCCATTCTGGAGGTTGGCGGCCAACAAACACCATTCATTTCGATCGTAGCACATGTGCACGATTTCCCCTGTGCAAAGACCGGCTTTACTCACACAAATATTGCTTTCGATAATGTTCATTCTCACAAATTTAGCCAACCACAAACATCCATGCCTTATCCGGGATTCGAACCCAGACTCTCTGTGGTCGCGAGCAAGAGTCTGTCGTATAACCAACTGCGATACACGGGGGATTGGCTTTTCGTATCTAGGACAGACTTAAACATTTTTGTATCGAGGAGTGTCTTACGTCGTTCATTTTTGTTTGTTTGTTTGTTTTAAGGTTCGGTTCCCAACAGCCCGAGAGAAACGTTGGAACGAGGCGCCATCCCCCCTCCTCCGTCTAGTCCGCTTCCTCCCACTCCATCGACCAACGAGATGTATTCTGTGATCGACAAATCGAAAAAATCCCGAAAAAGCGCCGAAGACGGCGGCGGAAGAATGGATCGGCTCTACGCGCAGATTCACAAGGGATCGGGCAAGAAATCACGAAATAACAGCAGCAGCAACGGCGCTGCCAGCCAGCCCTCGACTTCCGGTCGACAGGAGGCCTTCGGCGGGGCCAGGCCCAAATCCATGATCAGTCCGAATTCGGACTCGTTCGCGGACGACACCAGCAAGAGGAGGTCGTACGGCGGGTTCGGAATGGAACTGCCGCCCCTTCCTTCGTTTTCCGGCGGAGGCACGCCGCCGCCGCTGCCCTCTCCGCCGTCGAGGCTGGAGTTCTCGGACGATCCCGGATACGAACACGTTTTCGGGTCTCCGGTTAAAAAGACGCCAAAGTACGAAAAGATCAAGCGCGATCTGGACCCGGAATACGAGCACCTGAACGGGGGCGGCACCGGGCTGTACGAGACGGTCCGGAAGAACGACCCGGACTACGAGCACATCAGGGGGCCGGTGCAGGACCCGATGTACGAGACCGTGGACGATTACAGCAGGAAGCCGCCCGTTCCGAGCAGCGGAGGAGGAGCGGGGCAACCGGAGCACCCCTACGACCAAGTCGTGGGTTCCGACCACGGGTACGAGGTGGTGAAGCAGGTGGATCCGCCCGCGCTGCCGCCCGATCCCGAGATCGGGGCCGATCCGGGGTACGATCAGGTGGCGCCCAGCGAGACGGACACCACCGGGTACGAGCTCATGTTCAGCGCCGCGGGAGCCACGGGCGGATACGAGACCGTGAGTTCGGAACCCGGTTACGAGGAGGTGGTTCTCATAAGTTCGGAGAGCGGATACGAGGAACTGACGGCGCGGGTCTCGGAGGCCGGATACGAAGAGATCGAGACGGAAGACGACAACCCGGAACCCGGATACTCGAACCCCCATCCCGTGTCCGAAGGCGGATACGAGACGATCGGGGAACCGGATCCGGAACCCGGATACGAAACCGTGACGGAAGAAACTCTGCCGCGACCGCCGCCCTATGCCACCGTCATCAGGAGGAGGGGAGACGTGCCCGACGTCGTCCAGGATGCGTGGTCGAGTGGCGCCACCCGTCAGTCGCCGGATGACGTCAAGACGTCTCCCGACGTCGTGAACGAGGAAGCGAGATACGACGAGGTGCCCGTCGAATCTCCGTCTCCCGAAAACGGACCGCTCTACGCGATCGTGAATAAACCCAAAAAGAAAAAGAACGATTCGCGGCCGAATTCCGCGGCGGCGGTGGAGGAAGAAAATAATTTACAAACGACGGATGGTGGTCAGGTGACGGAGAGGACTAACGGTGACACTGAAGTTAATGGCATCATCGACGACGTCGTTACCGAAAGCGTTAATTCGGCGGGTCATCAGGTTACGCAAGTGTAGATTATTGTTTATATAGTGCGGAATGGTCTCGCATTCCTGAGATTCTCGGCTACGCGTGCGCTGTTTTTTTAAATGTCTCTCGCCGACAACCGGTGTTGGCCGAGAATCTCTGGTAAGGGAGGATCGACGCTATGCATAATTTTTGTATAAAACATTGCTTTTTTTTTTTAATTGAAAAGATTCATATCACGAAAAAAGAGCCGAACGTATCAAAGAGGGTGGGATTTGTAAAAATGTGAAAATGTTTTTATAATGAAGTAGAAGCGCTTTTAAAGTTTTAATTTGGTTATGGAATATAATTTTAAGTCAAGGTCTCAATAAAGGGGGAGGTCAGACTAGGGTCGACCGAGGAGTTGGTAAAATAGTACTACGTATTTTCGCTTTTTCCGTGGGAAATTGTCTCGTGTCGAAACCGGAAGTTAAACACTGGTAAACAATAGGCCGACAAGGACCTAATTTACCCTCCCCCCTTCATCGACTCTTTCGTAAGTCACCACATGATACTAAAGATTTTTTTTTTATTTCGCATGTGCAATCATACCTGGATAAAAGTTGCAAAGCACAAAGAAGAATGCCTAAAATTGATTTTTCATAATAAGAATTCTATTATTATGAGCAGACTTATGTAAAATCAATTTTTATTTTTGATGTTCTTCCAAGTAGCTTTTTTTACTGTAATTTTACATTCAAACCCTGTCCAGGAATTCCATTTTCATTCTTCCAAATTGTTCCTTTGTAGAAAATTAATATTTAAGGAGTTTTTTTTTTAAATTCTGGAATATATTGTATATAATTTTTCTGTAATAATTTTCCTGTAAATGAGTGATGTCTTTTGAGAAGGTTATAAATCAAAATCGAAGCATTTTAGTAAATTATTTATTAACTTTTGATGTCCTTTTTATATAATAAAAACAAAATATCCCTGACCATATCAATATCTCGTATTTGGACAATGCAATACTTTTATAAACATGCATTTATAAAGTACAAAATTTTTTTGTACAGGGTAACAGAGTAATATTCGTCGAAAACCCAAGTTCAAAGGCTTTATTGTTTGCTGTAAAATCTAGAACTATACCAAAATAACTTCATATCCAGATGTTAAAATTTTCATTTATAAAATAAATAACAAAAAATATCCTACTTTTTTTTAGAAATGATTTTTCCATAAAAATTTTGGACGAATTTATCACGCATTTTGAAAGGGCTAAACGGTATTTCTTAAATAAATGCCCCACAAAAACGCTCATATTATCCGCATATTTTTCAACTTCCAAGTGCGGTTAAGGCGCCTACGCACGAGAGATTTTTCATCACATTTTAAAACACTTTTGTCAGTATTGTATCCATACTTTTTGCAAGTTAAGCACAGATTGTGGAACACTTTTATGTCGCACTTTTCGTTTTTGATCAACAAGAGTGCAGCAAGACCTGTGAGCCGCATTATTTCTTGATCGTCTGCTTTTTTTCGTGCGATACAAAAGTACGGTAGACATATCTCTCGTGTGTAGGCTTCTTTAACGCGCCGTGTAATAATTTGCTGCCAAGTTTATTATCGTGATTCCTGATTTCGAACTAAATTAACAACTGCACAAAAATTCCGTGTCCGCACGATAACGCGTTCCTCGGAAACGAGAACCGCATGAAGTTGACGCCCGATTTTTCGCGATACGCGAATAAAATAACCGCGTATAATATGTGCGCGTTTACTTCGCGTAACTTTGCATTCCTTTTTTTTTATAAATTGCTATGCAACAATTACCTTTTTAAAATCAAAATAATATCTTTTGTCAAAAAAGTTTGAAAACAAAAGCTAAAGGATCAATAATTGAATCTGCCAAAATAAAAACGTTTTATATGTAATTTATGAAAGAAAATTATTTTATATAATTATTATAGTGAAGTTTTCGTAAATTTTGTAAGTAACGCAAAATGTAATTTTTATTACTCCGACGTGTTTAAAATAATTGTATAATATTATTGGGAACAGGTTTTATGTGATGAAAATAAAAGTGATTTTTATTTCGTAAATTTAATACAAAAAAAAAATTCGTCTTAATTTTTTATGCATAAATAACTAGAAGTGTGAAAGCGAATCGAGATTTTCTGACGCGAAATAAAAACCGATCCCGAAAAAAACCGTAATGTATAATATGTGACTGGAAAAATCGTATGATGCATGCATAGTGTAAAGCAGTGCGAGCCTACGGTTCAGTGTACCGTCGTCCGTCGTAGTGTTGCACTGGGCAGAAATGGAAAACTACAACTTTAAATCCGTAATGTTATTTTATTACAACATTTAAAACAGTATACAGTATAATAAACCAGAAAGTTGGCTGGAGTAATTTCCATTATTTTATAGTAGGACTTGATTTGATCATTTAACGACGTTTAAAATAATGTATAACGAAATAATTAAGTCTGATAAATGTAACTTACCTAATTACATGATTTTCTCAATTTTAATATTAAGCTCATTTAGGAAAAAAAAAAAACCTCGTGGTTACACTATCCACCTACTTCACGGCATTTCGTGGGACGTCGAATCCCCGATTATGTTAAATCATTCGTTATTTTTCAGTAGATAAATAATTTTAAAAACGACTAGGTCGTTACAGTAACACAAAAATGATACATTAGTCTTTACAGTGGGAAAAGAACAAGAAGAAGAATGTCAGTGCACACTTTTTAACTTTTTGAGCTCAGGTCACAACCAACCAATGTAATAATTTATGAACACAATAATAGAATCGCGTATTTTATTTTAAATACGGTATTTGAAACATACCTCTTAAAATCATACTAAAATAAAAAAAAAGGGTGGAGGCTGTATAAGAAAAGAGGATTTTTATGTTAAAACAATTCGTATCAGGAACTTTTTGGTAAGTTTGTCGCTCGTACGTGCATCAAAGCACATTTGAATAAGACATAGAAAGGGGAATTTCTAAATAATGGCAAATTGGAAGAAAAAAATTCAATTCAATATTCTATGAGCAAATTTAGTCCGAGTTTCGAATAAAACCGGGCAGGTTTAAGAAAAACCCGGTTAACGCTACGCGAAAGCGTACGGTTAGATTTATTCCGAGTCAGTCGGTTTCTTGAAATACAAGTGTAAAGTTGATCTGTTTCTTTCTAGTGTCTGTTCTGTTAGCGTAGCGTTACTCGTCTTTTGCTAAAACAGACCATTGTTACTCTGTTGTAATTTCGGTACGTGTACGATACGATACGTATTGACTTGTGAGCGATATCAATAATATCATACATAATTTTAAACCCTGTTGATTTTTTTTACCATAATTTATTGTAGATCTATAGCATAGGGTGGGTCAACAAATTTACCCTGTTTAAATACAGAAAAACGTTGATTACAGGTTGCATCAGTTGAAAAGTTACGAATAAAACAAAGTAAAAAATATAAACCGGTTACAGAACTTTTAAAGTTTAACGCACTGAACATGTTACACACAGAAAGTTGAATTTACAAACAAAAATTACCGTACCATTACAAAACGAATGACATTGAAGCACTAACTGTAAAATAAAAATAGGAAGAATCTATAAGCGATTTTAACTTATTTGTGTCCGGAGATCATTATAACAAAATTCTACGACTACGGTATGCAGTTAGTTCAGTTTATTTTTTTTTACCTGTAGCCTATAACAACATACAGCAACGATATCGCATCTTTCTTTAGCGAGTTTATTTCATTTGGCCAGACTCCGCGAGCTGCGTACAATTTTATACCCGATCTACCGATCGATCAGCTGCTATTTTGAAAAGCTCTAATTACAAAAACACACAACATGAGCGGTGGAATTCACAGGAACAATAAATTATCCGAAGCTTCATTAAAATACGGAAAGTTATAGAAAAACGAATTCGTTGCGTAAATAAACAAAGTAATAATCCGCGACCCAAAAAAGAATAAGCGGACAAGAAAATGGATGGAAACGAGTTTGGATGAGCGACTAAGTTCCCACCAGGTATGTTGCACGAGAAATATTTAGCAGAAATTCTCAGTGAGCGGAAGAATAAACAGTAAGAATTTCAGGTCTAAAGAAAATTAAGTATTTACATGAAGTTTAGGAAATCCGCAAAACTTTACAGTGGAAGAAAGAGTAAATTTGCGAGGGCTGACTGGATGGTATCTCGTAGCAACTGTACGGTACGTGCTGCGTGTTGTTCAAAAGCTCGTTTTTAACGTTTCAGTCATTTTTTTCAGAGCGCTGTTTGTCAAAGTAACGTATATCAAGAATATCTAGATACCGGGGACGTTTTTGAAAATCGACATCACTTCAACACAAGCGCATTTACAATGCGAGTTCATTCAAACACTGAGCAATATCAGTGAAATTTTATAAAAAAACTCAGCAAATGACTAGATTTTTCTTATTATCTTACGTACTTGCGTTTTGAGAATAATTAAATTTGATTAATTTTTTTTTTAACAAAAACAACGTAGTTACTGCTGTCACAATAATTTAAGCGGCCCACTTTCTCAGTCTTCTTTTTCAAGGTGGTCGGGGTCAGAAATGCAACTTTGTAGAAGGGCGGATGGTTTTTCGCTTTTTCGCCGTTACACTTACAAGTACAACATGAAGAAACGAAATACAGAGAGGGAGATTTGGCTGCATGCAAATGCACATTATGAACACGAAATATATCAGGCCCAATTAGAATAAGATAATTAGTTATGTTTATGAGCGCCCAATCTCAAAACATTCTGCCCATCCTTCGTTATAATATTGCCTACAGTATTCTGATATTATGTTAGTTCAGAACCTTACTATCACGCACGAGATGAATGGGGAAAGCCAAATGCTTCTCGACCGTGATAATAAACTTCTTGTGCGAAGGTTCTGGGTGATTTCATTACAAGTAGGACTGCAGGAGAAGGAACAATATTTTGGAAGACGCAAATCTGAACTACCTATTATAATAATTTGAGATCTTTTTTTTCAATTGGGAATTGCAACATTGCCGAATTGCATTAATTGCCAAAGTTCCTTAAAAATAAGTAAATTAATTATGACGAAAGTATTGTTGAAACTTTCAACAAATTGCACCAAATAATTTATTTCAGCCCGTTAGATGAGCCAGATTAAGGTATAAACCCAAAACATAAGAAGAAAAAAAATCTCCGGTCTCCTTTCTTTTTACATGGCATCTCCAGTAATACTGGAATTTTTACATATAGATAAATATTTAGTCAAAATGACAACTACTAGTTTTAAAGTTTTAAACGGTATTTTGCATTTCTCTAAATAGAATATTATCGTAAAATACTTTTTGAGAATCATGTCGTCACACCTTACAGGGTCAAAAAATTTATTTTAGGCATTTTTATTTAAATTCCAAAATCTTGCACATATTTTGTTTAAATTCTAAATTCATTTTGTCGTGGAAGTATAAAAATTCTACTGTACAAATACCATCAAAAATTGGAAATTTCAAGAATTATGACAGCATAATAAGTTATGTGTTTAAATAAGTTTCTACAATGTTAAAATACATTACTATAATAGGCTACGAGAAATTGGCAGTTATAATATAAGTTTATCTAAAATTTATTTATTTTGTAACTACGGTATTTTAAAAATTTGTTCTATAATAATATAATGAATATAATTAATTTACAATATTTATAATTATTTCAGAATTATGGGGGTCTTCTCTTTTTTTTTTCACGCTAAACTCCATTTTATTTCGAAATTCATCCATCTGAAATTTTTCTCGGCGTCAAAACCGCGATTTACCCTTTTTCCGATAAAACAACGTTCAAGCGTGAATATTAATGCCCAGGTTATAAAATTTTAAATTACGGTTTAACATGTATTTGAACATTAAATATTTGTTTTCAAGCAGCAGGAAACCTGCCCCGCTTGCTTAAATTGTTTTTAAAAAAAAAATTGGATAATAATAAGTTATAAAAAAAATTCGAATGTATAATTTTATACACAGCAGAAATAGAGCAAGGAATAAAAAACGGAACAATACGTACGTTTGGTGTTCGAATATTATGGCACTTTTTGTGTCGTCGTTTTTGGAATTTTCACATTATAAAAATTGTTTTTAAATCTTGGATTTGAGGGCCACCCCTTCCACTATCAATTCCTTGTTGTTTTCCAAGAACGCTTCGTATTCTGGATTAGCTGGAATATCTGCAACAAATAAAGTGAAAATTAAAAAAAAAAAACTTACAACGTAAGTGCCGAAATCGTAGGCTACTACCAAGAGTAGGATAATATACAAAGAATACGGCACTCAAATTCAGTGTAATATGTTTTCTGTTCGTACGGAAAAATAATTTGTCAGAATGATGGTAGATGGCGCACAATCACACGA
>JAQFYH010000516.1:0-12281 GCA_034694405.1 Scolopendrellopsis subnuda
CATGCTTTCGTACTATATGACTACATAACTTTTTTTGCCGGCAATATGCGATATATATATTTTTTTTTTTTTTAGTTTCACTGTAGTTTTTTTTTTTTAGATTTTAGACATTATATAAAAACATTGTTTTAATAAATATTGTAAGAAGGTACAAAATTTTGTAGAGTGAAATATGAATGAAAAAACTCATAAAACCCACCGCATAAGAGTTTTGTAATTTCAGATACTATCGGAATACGCATATTGCCCATGTACGAAATTTTTTTTCTGGCTTTCCCTAAAGGAAAATTGTTCCACGAACATTGCAAGATCTCATACGCGCGGGAGCAAGAAGAAAATGTTATTTGTTGCTTATATGTTTGACGTTATTGTCTTAGTGGGTTTATGGAGAAAAGACAATATAAGATTTTAGGGATGGTAAACACATATACATCGTATAAACTTTTATACTGTATATTGTGTGTAAGATCTTAAAAAAAAAAAACAGAAGTGCGAAACGAAAACAAGAAGACAAAAATGCAACAATGCAATGTAATGATGTGAATATACAAACATACTCTGCTTTTAATTTTGTTTTAGACATACGGTACAGTACTTAAACGTACAGTAACCCATCACGCACAGGGCAGAAAGTTCATGGAACTGTTGGCAACAAAATGCTGCATAAAAGAAATCAAAATGCCCATGCACCTTTGGCATTCAAAATATCTGATTGGGGACTTTCATATCATTCGAGCAACTTCGAACGACTGCGCACACGTTCTGAGTTTCGAAGTGCATGATACGCAGTCGTTTAAAGATGCCCTCCCAAGGCGGCATTTTGATTGCTTTTAGGTATGGTTCCGTGAGCTTCCTGCTACCTGAAACAGGCAGCTTATTAAATTATTTCCTGCCCACACCTCTATAAAAACGACGTCAACAATCGTTTTTGGTTGTCCTAAATTCGAACAACCTCCAAAATTTTCTGTCCGAAAGGAAAAGCTTGCTGGGAAATAAATGTCGAGATATCGGCTAACAAGTGAAGATATATTGTCGCATTACTGTTAAATAAACGTTGCCGGGTCCGCCATATTTCATATTCATTATTTCCTTTAGTAGAAGTTGCCTACTGCATATGTAGACCATTTTCATATTTTATTATTATGATAATGATAATATTCTGGTGCTGCACGTTTTCACGTTATAATTATTATTGCTGTGGCCAAAATGTGGGGAAGCGGTTTTATTAAACTATTTTTGGAATTACTGGAAGGCATTGCGTGTCTTGATGCTACGGAATTATGGTTAATTGTTAAAATAAATAAACCACGATTTATGGTTTTCAAGATGGAGCAGTATTGTATAATGTAAAAAGCATTTAGCCAGTATTTTTTGACTCGTTGAAAAATATACTTTATAACTTATAATGTTAATTTTATGATGAATGTCTTGAGAATATGCTACTGCAACTTGACCGAATCAATAACTCATAAATAATAATTCTATATGATCATCTCCTTCCGTGGAACCAATCTTAGTTACGTTTTCTGTCAACAGAGGGCTCCGCGCATGCCGACTGATCACCGAAGGGAGTTATCTGATGGTTGTCATCAAATGCCGTAAGAATTATTTGGTTCGTCAAGTGCCAAGCGGAATCCAATTAGTCAAAAAGTTCCCATTTCTTTAGAAGTGGTTCAAAACATATCGGGTCAATAAAAGATGGAATTATTTTCCCATTTTGCTGCTGAAGACAATTTGGAAAACGTGAGACACCTTCTTCATCTACGAAGCAATCAATTTCCCTATTATTCTTTGCTCGCTTCGGGGTTGTAAAAAAAATGACAAAAAATTCTCAGCTCAGACCTTTCACAGACTGTGTATAGTGTATGTTATACCGGTGTATGTACAGTTCATAAACATGGAGTGCGTTCACGTGATACCAAAAGTCTCCGAAGTTGTTGCACATAGTTACTTAAAAATGAGTTTTCGAGATCGTAAAAACCTGGTGGAAGAAAGCGCTGTACGTCGTTTGATCAATGTATTATCTTTCGCCGAAGACTATATAACAGCGAACTCCGTTGTTACATAGCAGTATGCTGCTGCTGTATACTTATATTCATACAGCAGCAGGGATGGACCGACATAAAAAGGAAAGTCAGTGACAAGTAACGGTGTAAAATTATATTAACGAGGGTTAACTCGTTATGCGAGGACTCTGTACACGACGTTCTACTGAAAGCAGAGGTGACTTATAAGGGTATAACCAAAGCGAACCAGACTTGGTATAAAGATGAGTACATACATGTATAGGTTACAGAGAAAATTAAGGATACTGCTGATAATTACACCTTGCAATGTTTATCAAAACAACAACAGCAATAACAGAGGTGTGTCTCTCCTGTTTTCCCTCTCTTCTGGGCGAGATCTGCCTCCATTTTACCTATCGTTTTTTGCCTCCAAAAGAGAAAGAACAATGCGTGCCGCCATACGTTTATAGATTGCGTGATGTTTATGAAACATGGGTTGATCGCCAGCATGGGTGACAGTAACACCCGATCCCATTCCCTCTGATAGCATCAATTGCAGTAAGAATGTTCGCTTTTTAGCAACCCCCGAATATCTCTGACTAATGATCATTCGATTTAACCCCACTATTTAGATTTTATTCGTAACTTACGTATTTACATCTTAGTCGAACTATATAATAAACAAATTGGAGATCTTGCAGCTTCGCCTGGGTTGAATATAAAAAGCGAATTTATCTCTACAACTAACCAATTACCACGCCGTACAGCTTGGATATTAATCAACTCAGCGGGATTGCTTCACGAAAAATTATTCAATCTAACACTACGCAGGTACGTAACCTATTACAGCGGGGTCCTTGAAATAGTTTTCCCTACATCTGCTAGAATCTCTGTTGTTGTCTGTACCGCGCAGACATATTTTTTAAAATCACACTACCATCAAGAATTAGATAAAGACAATAGACTATACAGTAGAAGAGAAAGATTACGTCTATGCGAAATAAATTAATGAGTGGCATTGACAAATACACCGCGCAAAATATTTTGATCTTCGCAAGGGATGGTATATACTCGTAGATATAGGAATATAGTACTTCAGTCAGAGCCTTCGACTGAGAAATAGAGTAGACGCTCCACATACTGTTCGTAATTGTGTTAATTCTATATGATTTTACTGGGTAATTGAACACTGTTGATCAACTAGAATAATTGTTTTGGGACTTTGAGCGATTGAGTGGAATTTTCGAATTCGCGCTTTAGTTAAGAATTTTAATTCTTGTTCAGAATGAATATGGTATAGAGTATCACTGCTGCAATTATTTTCAGTTTTGACACCAGTCTCTGCTACGATATTCCATGCACTTCCATACACGTCCAGTTGCGACTGTGGAACGTCGCTGGTCCCCCTTTTTTTTTTTTTGCAGATAGACAAAACACACTTTAAAAAGAAGGCGACCTTGAAATTGTTCTTGAAAGATATGGTTCAGTCGCGAGGAAAGCCCGCTTGATGAAAATGGAGTTGACAAAGAAGGCGCCAGTAATCGAAAAATCATTTGCTACGAGAGTCTGCGAGTCGACTCGCATTTTCTATTTTGTCAATCAAAAAGTAACTTATAGTCCGAGAGAAAGTGCTGGGCACCTGTGATTCGTCCAACATCCGCAACAATCCATTTTTATCTTTAATTTGTATCTCTTTAGTCTTTTTATTATGCATGCCGTATTATTAAATCACTGCTTCATGGTTAATTACATTTGTGTAACTACCATCAGTGAATGCCAAATTTCGATAATATTCGATTCACCGAACATCATAGTTTACGCGATCATCTTTATTCTGTTGCTCCTTTTCAGGTTAACTAAGTGGCACTCTCATTCGTATGAATACCCTGTATAAGGTAACAAGTTAAAAAAAAAAAAAAAAATCTACAACAGGGGGCTGGAAGCTCATGAAACCGTTGGAAAATTCATGCCTTACAAAGCAATTTTCATGCAACCGTTGGCATTTTCATGTCACCATTGGCATCTTGAAAGACTGCGCAACTCAAAATGTGTGCGCAGTCATTTAAGATGCCAATGGTGACATGAAAATGCCAACGGTTGCATGAAAATTGCTTTGCAAGGTATGAAGTTGCCAAAGGTTCCATGAACAGTCCCCTGTACAAGGTAACGCCGTAACTGTACCAGACATCTTTGGTCCGCAGGAGTGTACCTGAACCACTGCTCTTGGCTGTTTTAAAAAGTACCGTACATTAAGTACACGGATTCTAAAAGTCTACATACTTATAAAGTGTGCATATTAGCTATAAATATTTGCACAGGGGGACAATAATCGCTTTTAAGAAAAGTAATTTACCGCGGTGTCACTGTATCATTTCATGCGCAGGGGGTCGGAAAACCCAAAGACAAAGATGGAATATAAGGATATCAGATGACAGGAAGAGGTACCGTTTCGAGTATACTCAACTTAAATACATCGAGTAATTAGCCTTTTACAAAGATGTTCTACAAGAACTGAGACTGCTGTGTCAACTAAAAAGCGGTAGAACGAAGAAGAAATAAAAGACTTTTACCGACAAGAAGTTTTCAATTAGCAAATAATCTCGTGTTTGTTTAAGATTGAAACCCTTGATGTTTTGGAAATAGCTAATTTATCCCTGTTGTTTTTGCCGAAGAGTTTGTTTACAAGTTAATTCCGACTATAGGTGGAAGCCAATAAGAAAAGCAAATTTAATTACCTCCATAGTATAGTTGCGGCTGGGTATCAGATGTCTTATTTGAACTGCAGCAAATAATTTAACATTATACGAGTTGTATAACGGAGAGCATAGCGATCTACTTTCGCATTTAGCGATACATTATACGTATTTGGTGTAACGAAAAACATCAGTTCCTGTTAGGAAAATATACTAAATTAATTAATATAACTAGCTGCAAGTTTGTAGTATCTCATTCTAATCGTTTCGCATTATTTATAACGCCAAAGGATCAGCTTCTAAGTTCGAACCCAAAAATCTTGAAAAACAACTCGATATGGATTGTGAGGAAATTACACATTGTGTTAATTTTACGAGTAAAGCTTCATGTAAACCTATCAAAATTGGTCTTCTGGGAGTGCTGTGGTACCTCAGCTTGTATTCTATAGCAATCAACTTTAATAATTGCATATGAGTAAGGCATGTTGTAAAATTTTTACCGTATTGTTTTGCATAAAACAGGATTGAGCAGATTTAATCCTGTTGTTTTCCCTTTGCATGAATTAGCCATAAATTACAATTAAACCAAAAACCTTTTGAACAGCACAATGGAAAGACCTCCAATACTTTAAAATATATAATACATTCGCAAATTGATGTAATGATATACGAGCAACCAGGAATAATTCGTAAATTAAACTTTACTGCAAATTAGAAGTGCGTGCATGTTGCAAATATATGCAAATATTTCTGGGCAACGTGATTTTTCCTTATCTGCGAATGATCGTGACTCATGCATGAAAGCATATCCTTGCTAAATTAGGAGGCTGCATATTTACAGTGTCGTACAGGACACAGTAGGGCGTGGCAAATTTTAAAAAGGACCTCCCCCCCCCCCCCCCGGACTCTGGGAGATTTGGAAGAATGTACCATCCGCTGGAGGAGGAAATTCCTTACAAAAAATGGGGAATTATTTTAACTCTTTTGCGTAATTCTACACTATCTTCAGTCATTTGAAGATGATTAAGCGGGGGGGGGGGGACTGGAAATTGATGGAACTGTTGGCAACTTCATAGCTAAAAGCAGAACAGCATGTGCGCAGTCGTTTGAGATGCTCTTGTAATAGGCATGAAAGTTACCTTGTCGCTTTTTTAGATACCAAATGTGTCCAACTGTCCATTTGATTGCTTTTAGGCATGAAGTTGTCAAAAGTTCTACGAGTTTCCAGTCTCCTGTTAAAGCTTTCAGCTTCTCCCTACGATATGTCGCCCTGTTCCCTATTTCGCCTATCGGTATAGCCCCGACACTATATAGCTATAATGGCTACACCTATATATTATAAGCCGTGATGTATATTTCACTGGGCATTAGAGGGGCTGATCTGCATTTCCATACACACGATAATCCGCTATCTGCCGCTCTCGACGTAGGAATGACGTGTTATGACAGTTTCCCCTTGTTAAACGTTAATCTACAGAGGTGGTAAAACATATTTGTTGTTGAGTAAATAGCGGAACATCCAATCTATATACGGATGGGCCCCCATCATTCGGTGTTCTGCGGATAACGTAATTAAGGCTGGTAATTAATGCGCACAGCAGTTGCTGCTGCTGGATGAGTTGACGAGATATACACCGATCCAGTGAAGGTCCCCCGAGGACGTGGAACGTGACAAGTGAGTCTGCACTTTGTCACTGAACAGACCAAACCCACGATCACAAGGGAGAGAATGAAACCTGTTGAATGCCTTTTCTCGAACACCTTGATATTGGGAATCTATCATCAGCTTCTTCCATTTTCTAAAGTAGCACATTATTTTATCGTTATGTTACGGATAGATTAATTTAACAAGCAACCAGCAGAGGGATAGGGTCAATTTACTAAATTGCAAAATGCAAATACTGTTTCTAAAAATTCAAAGTTCTTTCAATAATGTTTTCCTGTTATTATAAATTTTTATTGGGCCTAACTGCATTTATTGCATTGAAATTGTTTTATAAAAATAAGAAGAGAGAACTTACTGTACTTTGGAAATTCGGACTTAATTCATGAAAAATTTAACAGCTAACTTATACGAGTAATTTACACATTTTGATGTGATTTGAGACACTTGTGTAGTATACTGTCTATGACTTTGCTGACAAAGTTTCAACTGCATGTACTGTACCATACAGGCATATTTAAGTATCAATGGTGCACACAATTTACATGGCATCATACATTCAGTAATGGATTATATAAATTTCCATCCGCATCAAGCACGACATAAACCCTATATCGCATAATTCCTTCCTCCTCATGAGTTGGTCTTTGATTTTCCCGGTCTTCTCGAGATAACTCCGGAAAACCAATTATGTCAGAAAATATTCCATTAGTTGAAAATGAGATTAGAGGTTTGGGAAAGGGGTATAACTGATTGATCTTCAATAGCCCATCAGGTCTTCATTGAAAATTACATAACACACTTCAAATACAGGGAATAGTCTGTGCTATTAACAGCGCAGGTATAAAATTGGCTAAATATATTTCGTGAGAAGCTTATTCTTCATATCTGCCAGATTGAAAACATGGCGCGACAATGTAAAAATATTGCAATGAATTAGGCCCTTGGCCCCTTATACTTGCTGGCAATAAACATCCACGTTTTTATCTGAATTGACACAAAAGAGTCAATATTCATAATGAAAAAGGCAGTGCATGTCTCTACTCATAGGAAACTTAGGTAAGAAATGTGATCCGATAGGGGAGTCCTTAGTTTTCAGGGGTTGCATACAGGACCCCTTACTGAAACGCAGTGAATATTCTGTTACATAGTGTACGTACGTTGTGAACATGGGGTGTTAATGTTACGCATCCCATGAGTGTAAGGAAATCTAATACAGATTTAATGCTGAAAAGTTGATGATAATACTCAATTTCACCTGCGAAAAATAACAGTAGATCTGTTTATAAACACAACGGCACGCAATCTGCACCCTTTTATCCCCTATGTATCAGACGCAATTATGAAACCACACGATCTTAGTCACGTTAGAAGAAACGTGAACGAAAGATTTCTTATCTCACCTTTGGTATAAAAAATAATATCTTTAACTGATCAGTCCATTCATGCATCCGTTGTGGGCATCAATGCCCTCGTCTCGTGACAAATAAAAGGAAACTTTTGCAAAATGTAAAGGGACGTTGTCCATCTTGCGAAAATTGAGGAATGCGGGTGAAGTGATCAGTAGTAATATAACAAGAGATGAATGGATTATCGACTGTAATTTGCTCTGCAAGAGTGGATTTTCCGCGAAAAATTCACGAGTGCAGAGCAAAATTACAGTCGATAATCATCTCTAGTTTAAATTATAAGGATCATATCATGAATAAAAAAATTGAAAATTCCAGGCAAAATAACAACTATTTGTATCACCGTGGATATAGAAAAGATGTATCTCCAAGGAGATTTTATATTAAATTATTATTAAATTATATTTTTATGTAAATTTTGCAAAAATTATTCAAAAAGTACAAGTTTAGACTCATTTTGTGCAGAATTTTATGCAGATTAAAACCTAATTCAAATCAAAAAATTGATTTTTTTTTCCGACTTAATGTACCTTTTGTTGTAGCGGGTCACATAGTAAGTATTCAAAAGTAATATCAGCATTTTGCAAAAAATCGAAAATCCATATTATGAGACAGAAAAAAAAAACTTCTCTCATCCTGGATTCTGTAATCAAGTGAAAGATATTTAATTTAAAAAATACCAATATTTTACCAAGATTCCTTTTAAAATGTTATTGATCAATGTTGTATAATAATGCATAAAATCTACATTGTTTATAGGGACGTGGAGGCGGTATATTTTATCCGAGTTTTCTACGAAAATAATTGTTGGGTATATAGATCCGTGTGCATCATTCAGCCCAAAACCTAAGTATTAATGTGTTTGTGGATAAATATCCCCAGAGAATCGCATAAAGTATAGTGCGAGAGAGATAGAGTCTAAGCCAGAAATGCATTATGTACAGAGATACAACAACGCGGACTGTATATATAGGATGCAGGAGCGTCGCTTCCGCCGAAATATATCTTTTCCCTATAATTCAGGATTGGATAAACCCAACAGGGAATTATCCCGCATGCATCATGAAGCCCCTGTCTCATTTTCTCTGTTTCTCTTTTAAGCATTCCATATCAAAATGGTGAATAAATAAAGTCCTATTATACCGGTAAGCAGAGTATAATGCTTGCTTTAGAATAAACCTATATTTTCTATATATGTCAGATACTGTATTATTTAAATAAAACCATCAAAATATATTTTAAAAAACGTATTTTAACTTAAACACAAATGTTGAATTAACCTACACCTACTCATGAGTGAGAGCCCTGCTACACCATTATATCTTGCTTGGACCTATACTTGCGATCGTCACGTGTTTCTGCGTTAGATTGATTGTGGAACACGCAAGGAACTACGTGACAATTAGCACACTTTTACATTAAGGAAATCAGTGACAATATCATCAAGCACATTTTAAAAAGGGTTCCTGTAGGCAGACTTATCTCGTCTACGGTATACCCTCATATCCTGGTGTTAGGCCTACAGTTAGGCTTAATCTTAATACCAGACGCAATCGTTTCTCCATTTATAAACCCTAAACTTTCCAGCAAATTAAAATTTAATTTACTGTCGCGATTTTAAAAAGCGCTTCGTTCGTGAAGCTCATTGATTTCAACTATATGAAACTCGCTTAGAAAGAGAGAGAGAAAACTAAATTTTGCGCTCTCAGTCGAGATTCTCACGTTGAACTTTTTTTTATCTCTCACGCCCCACTGAAACAAATGTGCTCGAGTCTGAACTTTCCTTCGTTCATGTTAATTAGGTTTTAATGGCTGCCTCTAAATCATGAGGCTGTCAGGAGAGCAAACCCATGCCGATATGACTGCGGGGCATAGCGCCATATTGGACTATAAGAGAATCGCATGGTGGTAGAACAATGGCGGAATATGCTGTATAAGTTTCAAACTTTCATTATCATGTCAAAAAAGTTGAAGGCCGTGAGAAGTTAAGTTGTAACCGAAGAAGCGCTAATGTAGAAAAATAAAATATGCACAGTTAGTTTAACGAGATGGGTGGCATAATAATCTTTTTCCTTACTTTCCAAATAGACTTTCAGAATAATAAAGGGGTTTGGTGTTTATTTTAAGTAAATTATCTTGCTCGTATTTTTGGGCGTCTAATGAAGCAACAGTAATGAGTAGGATCTCCAGAATGAAAATTAAATTACGGAAATAAATAGGTCAATTGAATGAAGGCGTGTTATTGTATACGTGCATATAATCATTTGGAAAACTTAAAAATATATATTATGCACATTACGAAGCATTATAAAAACCGTTTAGAAAATTTCGCATATCACCATGGATACAATTTTAAAAGCAGCATAATTGTAACAGCAGGAGTTAATTTCCTTTATAATATCGCTGTCTCACATCTATACAGTCTTGCGACATCCATGATTCCGTTAATTGAATTTGCAAACGAGTATAAAATTCATATTTCTTTATGGATTTCATATAGATTTTGGAGAAAATGTAATAGTTTATAATTCCGTAATGTTATAAAAGTATACCATGCAAAAATCTTATAAAATGGAAGGTTGGAATGAATAGGCCCCAATATGCCGAGAGATCCCCATATATAATTCATGGGGCTCTACTAAAGAAAGAATATTGCTAAGGTAACTTGATATACCGTATATGGAATGGTCTTTTGAAAAACTACAAATACATCAGTATCTATAGCCTAATCTTCTGTGCAGGGATAAAAATACAAGAGATGACTGTAAAATGTAGGGGAAAAGTATAAGACTTTCTTTCTTCGAATTTCTACTAAAATGCTCAATTCACATTCGTCTTGAAGACTTGAACTCTGATAATACAGTATTAGGCAAGAGAAAAAAAAGAACAGAGGATTTTTTTTTTGCAGAGTCATGTTGAGAATATATCGCAGCAGTGTAATATCCAGTTCGCTCTCTCTAATACTACGAGATGACCCTTTCCAGCTAGCAGGTATGTATGTCTGTGCATCTTCAAAACTTACTGTGGCTGGGCTCCATCAGTATTCACAGCGATGCTCCTTTCTATAATACTCACTCGACTCGCAAAGCAAATCTTTACCAAAGATACTGACTCTCTTTGCTATTATTTTTTCGATAACACTCTTGTGAATGTTTGTATACAAACACTCAACCAATATCATCTTCTAATTCCTTGTCTGGCGCGAAGAGTGCAAGAGTGTAAGTAAAAATAATAAAAAAAAGAACGACACTCATATTTGATGATGTATATGGATGTAACAAAAATTGCTACGTTGGAATGACAGATATAAGTTCTGTTGAGAGGTTACATGCACAAGATAAAGAAAACTGAAGCAGCAGGTTTTGCTTGTGACTTCTCCTCATCATAACTCTGATGACTGATGGTTGAGAGGATAAGACCTTTGTATAGTGGAATAAGAAAATTCAATGACTACTTCACTATCTAAGAAAATAATATTTATATTGTCCGTCGATTTTTCTCACATTTGTAGATTCTACGTAAGATTCTATTTCCTTTTCCGTAACATAATAACTTAGTACTCCGGAGTATTACATATTACGCGAGCAAAATAATGAAATTTCAATTTGGATCCAAATCTGAGCCAAATCAAGAACCACTTTCTGGAACTTCGTCTTTGTGCCGACAAATCGCTCTACCTTATAAGGTAGAGCGCTAACGTCGAACTCGAGTCGATTCTGCAATTTCCAAACGCAGAACATTGAAAATGAGCTGGAATCCTGGAAATTATGCGCCACATGATATTGCTGTTCATAATAACTTTGCTGGTTGCAATAGGCTCAAAGATTATACCTTTGTTTGGTACAAGGATACAAAAAGTAAACGTGAAGAATTTCGTATAGGGATAAACTTGAATCTTATCCCTTTTCTTTTTAGATTGAACTCTTCACATCGAGTTAAAACTTTCAACGTTTGATGCGCTAATCGTTGCTGCAAAGCTAATCTCTCGCACACACAAAAAAAGAGAGCGAGAGCTGGGAGACGTGCGAGATTCCCAGCTGAGCGCAGCGTTCATTAAAGTTGTCCTTCCCTTGGGTTAGAGCGTTGTTTTAAGACGGGCGGCGGAGGCGGAGGAGAAGAGATTTCAGGTGAGTGATATGTCATTGTGACAAGGTGTATTTTGTATGGGTATGAGGGTTATCTGCATCCATTTATCAACCTGTTGAAGTCAGATTTATGGGGAAAGGGAAAAAGTGGAAATCTTCCTCAGCCAGTGGCGGAAGGTGTGTCAGGGGGCTCCCGATTCCCGGCATTCAGATTTATTCGCTTCTATAATAATGGGAATAAAGTCAGGGGATATGAAGAAAATCGCCATCTTATGCATTTTAATAGCAACTTTGGCATTGAAATAGTCACTTATGCGCATCTTTTCTTCAGCAGGAGAGACTTACGAGCAGGGGTGGAAAAAACCTAGATTTTTTTAAAAAAAAATTTAGGTTTTTAGGTTTTTTAGGTTATTTAGGTTTTTTAG